>JAVQJY010411245.1:0-10454 GCA_036025375.1 Retropinna semoni | reverse complement strand
CAACATTGGGCATCAAGAGACTACCGTACAAAAGCGCAATAACATTAATTAATACGACATAATGAGAAACATTTTTTTCACTTTAAAGAGTATTTCCATCTCAGAATGACAGTCATTTTCCCCCTTGTTATAGATGACAACACACCACTGTTATGCAGTAGTGAGCAAACACTTGCAAATTTAATCCACCTTGATAGCAATTATAACATGGGAGAGAAAGAGGAATGAACAGATAGGAAGGAACATTTACTGTTCAGTGAAATTCATGTGTTAACAGCAAAGCCATGAAAAAAAAACAAGCCACTGGTTTCCAGATATAGCTGGTCTCCAGTAGACAATAAAATCAAAGTAATATTTAATTAAAAAAACTGGGGGCGGGAAAGCCAGCTACAATATAGCATGCTTGAGGCTATTTCCATAAACGTCACAGACACCATGGTTTATGATGGCTGTCAGAATGCATCTCTCTTTGTTCTATTGACACATACGTAACACACACAACCACACCCACACAGAGTTCGACAAGCAATCTATCAATCAATCCAACACACATGGTTAGGGTTAGGGTTACAACCAGACGCCAGTCAACCACAACCACACACGGTCCTTCGGGTTAGTCCACCGTCTTAGGCCCCTCGTTGGACCTCTTCAGGATGGTGAGCAGGTTCTGGGACATGAAGTAGGGCCTCTCCGTTGTTCCATCGTTCCGCTCGAGATCCTCCACTGTCACACAGTAAGAGAGTTTGAGACACAAACGTCACAAGCCAAAAAGCTATACTCTCATTTAACTAGCAAGACAATACAGTTTCTATCCATGCCTCAGGTGCATTGTTTTCTAACATCAGTACATGTGTTATCCTTGTGTGAACAAATCTCTTTTAATGTTTGACTAGTATCAAGGCAACATAAATAACTCACCTTAAAGTCTCTCCACAAACACTGTGTTAAGAAGCTCTCAAATGTACAGAATTACAACTAAGTGATCAATACAACAAACTTTAATTAAGAACTGCATCCGACAGAAGCAAACGTATCAACCGTGAAATACTAAATCAGGCTTTGACATTCACTTAGGTGACATCTGTACAACAGAGAAGGTAAAAAAGCATCAAGACAAGAGGTTAGGTCTTAGAAAAGCCCTCCCAAGGCAACATTACAGTCACGCCATGCAGCGCAAGAAAGAGAGAGAGAGAGAGAGAGACACAGAGCGAGAGACAGAGAGAAAAACGTGAAAGAGAAAGGCAAGTAGTGTCAGTAAACGTTTACGAGACTTGCAGGTCAAACCGTTCGAGACGAGTTACGCCAGAGTGAAACAATCAGAGCGCCCATGCCTATCTGGGACACGGAGGCAAGCGGGTTTCATCTCAATACATTGAATCCAACCAATCACCATCCGGGCTGTGGTTTACGTGAACAAATACGAGGCCGAAGCGGCTGTCACAGATAAAATTACGTGGACACATTAGTTTCAATGGGAAAACAACAACAAAATAAACATCACTTATATCAAAGGATTTTAACCATTTGGCGTCAGCTGGCATCAAGATAAACAGTGATGTAATCACTGTTATTGAGATTTAGTTCATGACTGTAAACAGAGTTATGGTGGTTTAGTAGTGCATTCATTAACATGATTAAGACGATGAAATATTATATATTTACATTTAAATATTGAAGTCAAGTCAGGCACAAGTTCAGCACTCACAGTTCTACAGATCCTCACAATAAAAAAACATCACTGTCTAAAAACTGGCACATTAAATTAACTTTTTTTTTGTTTTCTTCCAAGCTACAAGGATGCGCTGAGGCTTTTTGACCTGCTTCCCACACAAATGAGGACCCCTGCTACAACCAGCGAGTATTAAGTTACCCTGTGGATATAGCAACAAGATATGCATCACTGACTTGCTGGTCTAGCACGTCATACTACATTTAACCGGTCCAAACCACATACAGTTGTGATCAGTTACTAGAACAGTAAATCCACAGCTCTATTCCAAAGGGCACATGATGTTATGAGGTTAACCAGGCTTCTCTTCCAAACTACAATACCCATACGCACTACTCCTGGGGGGTGGAGGGAGGGCCATCGGCATCTTTTGATTCCTCCTTTACATCCTCCTCATCTTCACCTTCTTCTTTCTTAGACTCTGCCGGAGCCGGAACCACTTTGTCTGCCTTTTCCTCTTTCATCCCCTTCTCTTCCTCGGTTTCCTTCACTTCGGTTTCTGTCTTGACCTCCGGTTCCTTCACCTCCTCTACTTTGTTTACTTCCGGGTCTTTCCCCTCAGTCTTCTCCCCCAAGGCTTCCTCCACACCGTTCTCCGCCCGCAACGGTTGCTCCTCCTCGTTTCCCTGCTTCAGAACGCTCAGGTGTTTGAGGTGGACTTCTCCGTCCTGCTGCTGCAGCGGCGTCTCCTCGCCCAGCGGCGCGTCGTCCTCCCGCTCCGAGGCGTCCGGCTGCTCCACGCCGTCCTTGTCCTCTTCCACTCTCTGGCTCTTGGAGAGGATCTCGTGAAGCTCAGGGGACATGAAGTACGGCCTTTCTGACGAGCCATCGTTTCGCTCCAGGTCCTCGCCTTCCATGTTTGCATGTTTGCGTGTGTGTGTGTGTGAGTGTTTGTATCATGGGTTTTGTTTGTTTGGGTTAGTGGGAAACAGCGTGGAATCAAAAGGGGTTAAAAGGGAAGGGAGGGTATAAAAGAAAAGGTGATAAACGAGACAAAGAGAGAGAAGGTCAGAGACATTGCGAGTAAAAGAGAAAATCTGCAGTTCAGATTTAGAAAGCTGAGTAAGTGATTAAGAAGAGACATGCGTTACTGCGAACATGATCCACCAGGGGGCGCTACTCACAGAAGCAGAGGAAGAGGGTGTCCACACACATGGCATACACACTGAAGAAGCCATGGGCGATAAGGTATGATCCCACCACAACGGTCTGGGAGAGGAGAGAAGATACACTTTAACAACCACGTTAGCTCTGCATTCTGCAATGTCTGCCTAAGTAACTAGCTCACTAGCTTGGCGCTAAAGCTAATTAGTTCCTGTCACAATTGCGTCTATTAGAGCATGCCATTCTTGAAGATCTCTTGATCTTTAAAGGAACTTGTGAGGTCCACTCACCAGGATGGGTACCCAGTAGTAGTTCAGAGAGGGCGCCGTCTGCTCCACGGCCTTAATCCTCCCAGAGAAGAAGAAGAAAGAGCAAATTCCTACAAAGAGGGGGATTATTAACACTTAAACTACAACCTAGGATTCGATCAACATCAGTTGTGTGTATGTGTGTATGAATGTGTACGTGTATGTAGATGTGTATTAGTGTAAGTGTGTAAACTTAAGACCATGAGAGGCCTCTGGACTCCGGGATCACTCACCCACAATCCCAACGATGAGCAGCTTCCCCAGAAACAGGAGGAAGTCAGTGACCTTGTCCAGAACTGCCACTCTGTAAAGCCAACAGAGAAACAGGTCAAATAAATGTAAAAGAAACAGACATACTTTCAAGTCTGTAGTCAGTGTGATTAAGTGAATAAACATCTAAATGAATGAAGGGTTGAAAAATTCAAGACAACACAAGCAAATAAAAGAAATTACTGAATGATTGGCTGACTGACAGGCTGGTCTGCTGACTGACTGACTGCAAATGACTGATTAAACACAATCAGTCTGAGACCAAAATAAAGGACAATATTGTTTTTCAACAGCTTTGCCTTCAAGTTTAAATGTTGGCCTTTGCAGTGGCCCAGAAACATGTGAACGTCAAGTAAAAGGCGCCGGTCTGCATCTCGTCTTCTCACCTCACGATGTTCCTCATGAGGAGGAAGAAGGCATCCCTGGCGGAGGGACAGAAGCTTTTGCCGTAGATCGCAATCTGAGGGAGACGCACAAACAAAAACAGGGTTGACCTTCAACCCTTTGACCCCATTGACCTTCACTCATATCCAATCCACCACACCCATTTTTTTCAGACAAATCAGTTCTGTTCACGCACTAGAATACAACAGCGTTTAGAATACATTCAGCTCCATTTTTGGTGTGAAATCCAGGGGACATCTGCGATTGGTCACACAAATCTGCCTTACCATGATGTAAGCATTTCTGTTGAGGAACTTGATGAATTTCTCCAAACACCAGAAGCAACATTTGAGACAACTGAGGAGAAACTTGGCACACTTGTTCTGGGCTCCTGAGGCAGGCAGAGGAGATAAAGGGATGGGGTTGGTTACAGATACTTGTTACTTTAGTGGATGTAGTTTCTTTTGCACTTAGTAACAAATAACAATAAAAATAAGTTTCTATTATATGGCGCCCAAAGTCAAAAACCCTAAGTCACTTTACATAGCATGTCACTGCACAATAACACCAACAACAGTACAACATCATAATCACCAAGACAACACAACAACCAGATCCAACTACGACAGAATAGAAGAGAACAAATCCAAGCCAAAACAATCAAGCAATGGAGAGGAGGCTACAGTGTAGTGTGTGGTGAAGAGGTGAGCGAAGAGTGTTGAGCGAGGCCCTCTTTGTGTATTCATACAATAAAAAAAAAACAAACTTGGAACCAGGAGGTGATGTTGGTTAAGGACAAAAAATAGCATGTTTTACTACACCGGCTCACCTTTCAGCTTTTGGTCCAGATACTCCAGGGTCACTCTGATGACTTGGACCAAAGACAGGATGAGAGAACCGAAGGCCAGTGAGCCGGTGTGGTATCTAAGCGAGACAGAGACAGAGAGAGTCAGAGCTGCAGTCTGTTGGTTAGGATGAGAGTGCAGTCTTCAGTATTGCACAACAAGGGTATAACACAAGCACGGACACACACACACGTGTATGAATAAGTCCCAAGGAACATACACGCTACCACCCTTCGACCCCTTACCTAAGGGCTCGGCCCAGGGATGAGAAGATGGGATAGGCGGGGATGTCATCGGGCTTCTTGAAGGCCCAGTAGTATGAGGCGAAGGCTCCGGACATGGTCACCTGACCCAGCGCCGTGACAAAGTTAGCGCACCAGAAGAACAGGAAGACGTTGTAGAACTGGAACAGGATGAGGTACTTGTGGTAGTAGGTCTCGCCCCCATAGAAGGCAAACAGGCACTCGGCGTCCGGGCACTGGGTCGTGATGTTGGACGTGTTGAACGTCTGGGAAAACGAGGATGGACAGAGTGAGGTCAGAGACAGTGTTGCGCTTCTTCGGAATTAGTCGAATGTTTTAAGTCCCCCCAAAAACAAATTTAGGAAGCATCAATACAAAGGGCACTGTGTGCTTTTACAGTGTGTACAGTTTATTGACATTCAACTGATACATGTGGAGGATCCACCGAGCTCGGTGTCTTACCTTGGGGTCGCAGGTGTCTCTGGAGTACTCACACGCCGAGGTGTTGAACACCTTGTAAATCTGCTCGTTGGAGGTGGACAAGAAGCTGAGTTTGGCAGTCAAAGGAGGCTTTTATAAAATCAGAACTGAGTAAAACAATATCTGTAATTACACAAATTAATGCTGATAATAAATGTGACCGTAATCCTAAAAGGTTTTTTCACAAAAATTACTTTAGAAGAAACGCTTGCATCTCTTGGGGTTGGGGTGTGCCTTTTCCACTTATACCTGATGCACACCAGAGGAAATTCGGACCGATTTTGGGTTTGATTTGGCCCTACCAAAAAATGCGAGAACGTTCCCGATTTGAGGCTGGTTGAAACCGATTATCTGCCCAAATGATCCTGTAGTTTGAGGGGTTTACATATATATATAATCTTAATGTCACTGACTGGAAAGGAGTGTCCCGAATTCAAATTGTAAGTGTCCAACATGTTTGATATTCCCACAGTGGGAAAGCAACAGTAATGGAATATTGAGCAGAGACCTGCAGAGTGGTCCTAGATCTTGACTAGATCGGCTGGTACGGTTCAAATATAAAAAAAGTGCTAAATCTTTCATTTTGTCTGTGGTCACCCACATTTTTAAAATCGGTTAAGAATGAAAAAATTCTCTATTGTGAACCAGGCGTTACTTTCAGAGTAGAATTTGACTTACTGGCTGCCTAAACTTCCTAGTACAGTTTTAGCTTTGTAGGAACCTGGTGCCCAAACGGTTAAGTCAAATGTGGTCACTGTGAATGTATAGATGGTGCATTTAGGTCCACAGTTTTGCTTCAAGACCCAAGGGCAAGATTCAGTATCAGAAAACAAAACACTTAACGCACTTAACGCAAAAAATTTTCATTTTGTTTTCATGACAATGACGGAATGATTGAGAGCTGAAGGATACACAGCGGTGACGCCCCAGTAGGCTATGACCAAGGCCAGGAGGGCAAAGGTCAGCAGGGGGTAGAACAGAGATGACATCACATGGCCAACAGCCCTACAGGAGGAGACATGATGTCATGGAAGTCAAACATTGGTATCACACACCTACACCTCTGTACTTGTGTTTTGTAATGTTAAATTATTAGGGTTTAGGGTTAGGGTTAGGGCTAACAGACTACAGTGTTCCCCGAATCTCTGTAAACCGCTAGCTAGCTGTCTTAAGTTATCTGTCGAACGTGAAGTGCACTACAGACGGGAGAAAAATGACTGTAAGACATATGAATAAAAGCAGCGTGCTCACAAAAACTCATATCGCTGCCACAAGTCTATTTTTCCATGAGCATATTGCTTTCATTCATATTCTTTTTTTACAGCTGTACATAGCTTTTAACTTAAATAAGCTGTCTAATTCAAAACACAGCTATAGTTATTGGTAGTGACCACTCGCACTCAGGACTAATAAATATAGCAAATGTGCTGTGTTCAAATCTTTGTCTCTCTGAACAACAACAACACGAGTGTGTGTGTGTGTGTGCGCGCGCGTGTGTGTGTGTGTGTGTGTGTGTGTGTGTGTGTGTGTGTGTGTGCGCGTGTGTGCGTGTGTGTGTGTGCGCTGACCTGCTGGACTCCTTGATGAGGGCGATGGCGATGAGGATTCTTTTTCTGAGGAAAATAAGGAGGACGATGATGATCACCTCCACAATGGCCAGGATGATCACTGGAGAACAGATAAACACAATTTATACGAGTGAGTTATTGTATGAGTGCGTGTGCGTGAGTGCACAGACATACATGGACATATGCATTAATCTTGTCATTTCGTGCATGTGTGCGAGTGTGTGTGCACACGTACACGGACATATCGTTAGTATTATCATGCCATGCATATGTATGAGTGTGTACGTCTAAGTGTGTGTGTGTGTGCGTGCGTGGGTGAGTGGGTGGGTGTGCCTATGTGTGTCTGTGTCTGTGTATCTGGACTCACTGAACGCCAGCCAGGTCTGTCTGATCTGCAGGTAGATAGAGAAGTCCGTCTGCAGGCCCAGGTCTTTGATGGTGACATTAGCACCCGGCTGGCTTTTCAAGCTAGCATACTCCATATAACAATGGCCAATCCCTGCGAGAAACAACCGGAACATCAGATGTTAATCTCCATCCAAACGTGTGTCCTACTAGACGGTCAATAGGAGGACGGAGGTCATACCGTATCCGATGACCAGGATGACCAAGACGATCATCACCCAGATCATGATTCCCGCCAGGAAGCGAAGCAGGAAAATGAAGATGAGGCTGACCACCATGGCGATCACGAGACCCCTGCAGGTGGAGAATCCCGCCATCGTCATCTTTACAGCCATCGTCATCATTGTCATCTTTACAGCCATCGTCATCATCGTCATCTTTACAGCCATCGTCATCATTGTCATTGTCATCATCACCATCATCATCATTCTCCCCCTATGTCTCCCTGCTTTACGATACATGCAGGTTGACTTCACATATAGGATCTGTAAGGCGATTTTGTGATTTGGCTAACTTCCTGTCAGTTTTTTTTTGGGGGGGGGGGTTGCATTCCCCTTTCTCCTCCCTACCTCACCATTTGAATGCGTAGCGATTTGCTCTTCGTGGTGGCACAACCATCAGGAGCACTTAGGGGTTCAGTGTCTTGCTCAAGGACACTGACATATGGACAGGCGGAGCCGGGACTTGAGCTCCCCTGCTGTCGAGGAACGACCCACCCAACCACTAAGCCACAACCCCCCACAGGATCTAATTACATGTATCTCTTACTCACTTCATGTAACCAATTGTAACCAATGTATCCAAAGTATTGTTTACACTTGGATCCCATGATCTAATAATGGTGGTCTGAGTTCACCACAGGAGAACCGGGGGAAACTCACAACAAGATCCAGTGCCAGGACTCCGTGTAGTCCTCAAAGATCCTCATGGCCACCTGGCGAGCTTCCACAACCACATTTGACTTCCTGTAACGGCAGGAAGTACACTTCACTCACCACCCCAACTTATGAGACGTAGAATTGTGAAACCAAAAAAACAACTCATATGCTAATGCAAATAAATTGCTTGTGAAATTTGGTTTGATTTCATGAGCCGTGATGTATTACAAAAGGATTCAAAAACAAATTCCTCATCTCGTCTGCCTGCTGGAAGTATAGACTGTGCGCTTAGAAACACGTGAAGACAACTCACTTTGACGCGTCCAGAAGTTCCGTGGCGTTCACCTTCTCTCCGTCGCTGTCGCTAAAGGACGTCTCGTTCCCAACCACAACAACGCCTTTCTGAGTGCTCAGGGCTGGGAGGCAGCGACGTGTGACTGGAGAAAGGGAAGAGGGAAGAGGGAAGAAGGAGGCGAGGGGAGAGAAGGAGGGATGGATGAGAGGAGCACAGAAGGAAACAAAGAGGACAAGAGAAGGGAAACAAAAATTGAGAGTGGGAGTTTGTGAATTTTCTTCTAAGAAACACATCTAATCCCAATACATACACTATAGATTAAGAACAAACAATGTTTAAAACACATGCCACCCCACATGTTTCATAACAAACTAACATCCGCAAATCTCAGTTAGCCCCTTCAGTGTTGCATTGCATGGAGAGTTAGGGAACATATTCACAATAAGAACCATTAAGATCAGGTATTCAGGACTCACAAGCTTTGCTTGGCATCACCATCGAGGGACACAGTCCATTACTCAGGATCTCAACAGGGCTCTGAAACAAAACCAAAACCAGGACACAAACTGGATGATTCACTTGCATGTATACTACTTCCATGCACTTTAAAATCACGTTGCCTTCAAAAGCGCTCCACCGATTCGGTTCCCCACCATTTTGAAGTCCACGCCGTCCTTGCAGAACTGCCGGTAGTACTCCAGGTCCGCCGAGTTCTTGTAGGCCGTCAGTAACGTCAGGTACCTGGTGGGACACGACTCCACGCATTGCTGAGAACGGATGGAGACAAGAAACGGACTCGCTGAGACACGAGGAACAGGCGCAACCCAACATTGAGAGAGAGTGAACATCAGCTAGAGGTAAAGATAGAGAGGGGGGGTGATAAAGACAGATTGAGACAGAGACCAGGGACAGAACATCAACGTGACCCAGAGATGGAACTCTCAGACAGGAGGGGGCGACCGACGCGTGTGTCAGCAAGCGAGGCGTGGCTGTGGGTGACCTCTGACCTGCGTCGTGGGGCACTGGAACTCCAGGAGCACGAGAGGGCTGGCACACTTCAGGATGTTAAAGTAGAACAGGAACGGCTTCTTCCTGTCAACACATGACAGACATGCTGAACAACCAGTGCCGGAGGACTACCGTGGCTAGGATCGGGCTGGGGCTGGCATCGATGCATTCACTTCAGATCAGGTTAAACACTCTTTGAGAACCTCTCATTTTTAATCAAAAATGCAATAACAGAAACCAGTGTGGTATTAATATTTTAAATGAATAATGACAATAGTGATAATAAACTGTATTTGCATTGCGCCTGTATGAGAATGAACATAAAATTCATTAAAAAAGGAAAATAATACTATAATTAATGTAAAATAAGAGAAAATGACGCTCATTGAGTAAAATAAATAGACATTAATTTGCTAAATAGATATTAATTTGATCAATTGAATAAAATATTTTAAGACAAATTTAAATAGCAAGATTGAAGATGTAATAGAGGGGTCGTAAAGCGAAGACTTACTCCAAGGGGCTCCCAGCCTGTCCACAGAACTGTCCTCTACTGTCTGTCGGATAGATTACTTTTCTGGGGTCTCCCTGAGACCAGGCTGCACGGAAGCACAGCAGGAAATAAACACAATGTGTACTCTTAAAGTCGCTTCAAAGACACACAAACATCATCGCTTTGGCTATTTCTCTGGATGCGATAGACGATTCTGATTTGGAGATGGAGCAGATTTCAGTTTTTTAAACACCGCAGTAAACAGTATTTATGTTCGGACCTTTTTTAATCCTGGGAGCTTCTGTCGTAGAGCAGTAAACACTTACCCACAATGCCCACAGCAAAGTAGCCCAGCAAGGCCAGGATAAACAGGATACAGCAGAGAACATCTGTGCAGCTCCTAGCAAACAGAGAGGGAGAAAGAGAGAGACTTTGTCTTCCTTGA
>JAVQJY010410884.1:0-10507 GCA_036025375.1 Retropinna semoni | reverse complement strand
GGAAATGGGGTGGGAGGGGTTTAAAACAATCTGAGGAGGGCGTGAGTGGAAACTATTTTCCAGGACACCCTACAGTGTAACTTTCTTTGCACTCCATAAATCAGAAAATCTTCATTTAAAGGGTAGAATTTAAAAAAACAAAACATATTGTCTCCAATATATCACATAAAAACCTTCCTAAATCGTACCTTAAACATCTTCTCAAAAACTCTTTAAAAACCATCACCTCTAATTTTCCATTTTTGACACATCATAAGGCAAAGTTGCAAATCTACGTGTGTTCAATGTGCTCTAAGTGGCGGCACCACCAGCAGAGAGGGGCGGGTGTGTGGGCGACTCTGCTGCGGAGGCTCACCTCATGTGGGGTGTGGTCCTGTTTACGGCTGCGCATGCTGGGCTCCTTGTGGTCCTTGCCGACGTGGACCACCTGGCCCTTGGTGCTCTTCCTGACCAGGTGTCTGCGAACCCCAGGGACATCCTCGAAACGATGGCCTGGAGCAGAGAGAGAGAGGGAGAGAGAGAGAGAGAGATGAAGAGATAAAACAGGAATTCTTTGAAAAGTACACCCTATAGCAACAACCTCACCAAGTCAATATCCTTAATAAACCTGTCAATAAAAAGGATTTTGATTCTAATAAAAAAAAACTTGTACATTTGCAAAAACTTTACCTAAAGAACAAAACTACAGAAGTTTACGTTGAGTATTTACAAACCAATTGGTGTCATTTCAAACTGTCATCATAAATCACATCCATCAACACATCCTCCTTCTCAACACAAAACCACTGGTTTTGATCGGCATGACGTGACCTGCTCCTGGAGAGCTACCGCCCCGTGGGTTCTGGACACCCTGAACAGAACCCTCAGAGCCCGGCCCAGGCTGGGTGACCGCCACTCCCTGGGGTGCCCCAGCAGATCAGATCTCAGGCCTCAAAGTCACAGCGACCGGGCCACTGGGCTTTGTTCCTCTGGGCTGGCAGCGCGGAGGGGGGTAGAGTTACCGTCCTGGCCGTACACCAAGGACAGGTAGAGGGACGAGGAGGGAACACAGATCCACCTCAGGGAGGGGGAGGGGGGGGGGGTGTCCTCCTGACAGAGGTAGGAACCAGAGTTCAACATGGGATCATGGGGGAGAGTCAATGTTGGGACATCTGTGAAAGAACAGCATCAACCTGGAGCCCTCCAAAGATCCCACACAATAAACGATTCAGCATAACCAAGACACCGCTAACAACCACCTGTTGTCGTGGCGAAGAAAACCGGGAATATCAAAGTCCACAGCATGGCTGTTGCAACAGACATGACACACAATGACAGCCTGTAAGCCTAAAACAATCTGTAAAATCGCACCAGTCGGGAGAAGCAGCAAAAACCAGCCCCCCTGAGGGCGTTCCAAGCAGGCTCTCCACCAGTGCACCAGTCCCTGAGGCAGGACCTACCTCTCTCCCCTGGACCAGAAGCACTGTGCCTGCTGGGTTTCTTCATCAGCATTTGACCCATTAGACTCGTCTACAACTGTGGTACTTTCTCTCCTCCGTGGTGGTGTCTGCTCTCTGTCTCCGATCCTCCGCAATAAAGCAGAAGCTCTGAAGATCGGCATGTAGCTAGAGCCCGTTTTGAGAAGTTGCTAGGGAGAACCTGCTCCTCTGAGCTGTCCTGGCAGCTCCCGGGAGGGTGGTGTAACTGGGCGGGGGGGTGGGTGCTCCGGGGGGAGAGGGGATGGTGTCGGAGCTGGCTCCACCGCCAGGGGCCGCCGCCCGGAGCATCCTCACGGGTTCCCTGAAGGGTCGGGAGGAGGAAACGGAAAAAGTTGACATTGCACGACCGCCACCTGACCTCGCCAGGTTGAAGCCGTCCAATGGCATTAGCGGGCCAAGGGGGCTTATTACGAAAGGTCAGCCACCAGAGGAGAGACGGTGATCTAATCATTCCTGGTACTGGAGGGAAGGCCAGCCCTCGAGCCCTTTTCCCAGGCTGATTTACGGTGGCGGGAATCAGATAAAAGAAGTTTCCGATGTTTTGCTGCTGTCCCTTAACCTTTCACAAAAGACCCCGCCCTCTGCGTCATAAACCCCTCTCGGACTGGCCAGAGCGTCTTCGACAGACAAACCAAACACACCCCTTTCTGTCTCTTCACATCCCATCTAGCCAGATCGGCAGTGCTACTGTTCCTCCACATTACGGAGCTCCTCGCAGAGTCTCCCTGGTACTAACGACTGACGGGTTCGGAACGAAGGCCAGGTCTCTCAATTAGCTGCTGAGAGGAAGGACGAAGGTGGGGGGTGGGAGGGGTGGATCAGGCCTGCTTCCAGGGGCCTCAGCTGACAGCCTGGAAGGTCTAATCTAATTAGACGAGCCTGTCCAACACTCACTATGATAAGCTGCCTTTCCCCACCGAGGGGTCAGCCTCTGGACATTAATCACCAGGACCCCCACCACAGTGCCCCCTGCAGGCCTGGGGGGCCAGGGACGTTATTGGGCAGCCCGTCCAGGTGGTCTAGTTAGCCTATCTAGGTGTGTGTACTAATTTCTGTGTGTGTTTGTGTGTTTTTTCCCAGTTTTGAGCGTGTGCGTGGTGTGTTTACATTAGTATGCATGTATGTATTCACCAGTTGTGAGTATGTGTCTTTATATTTCTGTGTGTGTCTTTCCATTGGTGTTTGTGTGACGTGTATCTTGACGTGTGTGTTTGGGCGTGCGTGCGTGCGTGTGTTAGGAGACGCTTACCAGTGTCTCCTCAAGAACACACCCTGCAGTGAGTATTAAACCTTCCCTCTTCCTGGAAGATTCCACCAGTCAGCCAAAGCTCAGAGATGTATCCACCAGTCTAATCAGGATACTCAGCAGGAGGGGCAATAATGTAAGATCTCAAAGGGGCCGAAAACAACGTACGCACACATGCAGACACACACACACGCACACATGCAGACACACACACACGCACACATGCAGACACACACACACGCACGCACACACACACACACACACACACACACTCTCTATGGAGGGAGAGGAAGACATCCAGCATGTGATAATGATGTTAAATTTAAGAGGACATCTTTCATCTGGCACCATTGCCCAACACTGAGGTCAGGGAGAGTTTAGGTTCAGATGTCAGAGCACTGCACTCCCAAATAAATCTTCTACAGGGCAATAACAGCCTGGACACACCAGTAGGACAGACAGACAGCTTCCATGATCTTTCGAGGCAAAACATATTATTCTCAGCACAAAGCACCGAGCTACACTAAGTATTACTCAACATGAGACAAGGACAGAACATGTTTGCCATTAGATCAATCTAAGAGGACTAAGGCAACACCAGATAGCTGCTAGACAGGAAAAGGTGAATTCTAAAAAAAGACTAGTTTACAGATAGGCTAGGTCCACAGAAATATATTTACGGTTTAAACAATGCCTTTCCATAAAAAAGATTTTGTAAAACAGCCTTTAGACAACCAAACCACTTGTTCCTCTGTCAGCAAATGGGCTTGATGGGCTTTCCTTATTATCTATAATTTAAATGGCATGGTTCTCGGCCCTCATCAGGGAGGAGGGGGGGGGCTGTGGTAGCAGCAGCGACCCGTCCGTCCACACTCACTCTTGATGCCGTCCAGGTCAGCGGAGGCCAGCGTCTGGGCCTCGCTCTCGTCCGTGGGGATGCGCTGGTACTTGGCCTGCTCCGCGCCCGTCATGTTGCCCGTGCGCCGGCGCTCCTGCAGGTCGTAGCTGCGGCTGGTGGAGGAGACCCTGGCGAGGGCCGTGTGCTCGGACGGCGTCGGGGAGTGGAGGGTGGGGCTGGCCGCGCCGCTCTGGTCGCTGGTGGAGGCTCGACAGGTCTTCCTGTGAGGGGAGAGACCACGGTTAACACTGGGTGGATTGTCAACTGATCTCTCTGTTTAGTAACTGTATTCACTCTGTCTTTCTTCTCCTAAATTCA
This sequence comes from Retropinna semoni, assembly GCA_036025375.1. Taxonomy (NCBI): domain Eukaryota; kingdom Metazoa; phylum Chordata; class Actinopteri; order Osmeriformes; family Retropinnidae; genus Retropinna; species Retropinna semoni. The sequence goes on along the minus strand of JAVQJY010410884.1, from coordinate 6,567 downwards.
GGTTGATTTTCTTTGACAGTTTCCTTTGTATTAGTTTGTTTCTAAAGCGACGCTGAGTTCTTGTTACCGCACAGTGGAACAATCCAAATATATTGTTGGGTTTTCCTGTGGGTGGAGAAGGCACATTCCGCACGTTCAGATGACAAACAAACCAGCAAAAACACTCACAAATCAAACGGCAACCACTCCAACTGCAGATGAAACCCCCCCTGGGAAAAATGGATCCCGACACTGAGATCCCTTCAACAGCCCTCAGAGTAATCCACTTTCCCTATCCCTCCAGTGCCAACAGAGGACCAGTCTGAAGCAGCACGGTCTCCCACCAGTACAATGGGGAATGGAGGAAGCAGGACAGTGGATAAAAGGCCCCCGCCGGAGCAGAACCGAGAGGGGATGGTGCACCGGCGCTGGGGGACCTCTGAGGTGGGCGGGGGCGCTGGGGGGGAGGGGGTGTGGCGGTCCTGGGGTCCGGAGCTCTCTATGGAGACTGAGGATTTACGGCCTGGAGGCTGAAGGGATGATTCAGATCTATTACATCAAGACCCGGCAGGACGGCCACATACCTGGGACATGGTTACTTACAGTGTGTGAGACTGGCCAATGAGGTCAGGCCACAGCGCCTCTCTGTGCCAATCAGCACGGCCCCAGGAAGATGTTACCGTATGAGAAGGCCTCTGTGTAAGGGCGATGACAGGTGTGGCAAAATAATTATGCCACGCTGAATAGCAGAGAGTTTCCCATTTCTCAAAGGTCAAAACCAACCTTTTGTTGATTCAGTTGTTTGTAACAGTGCACGACTACAGTGGGGTTGCAGTGATACAGTTTGAACAGACGGACCGGAAAGAGAGAGGGTGAGAGAGAGAGTGTGTGTGTGAGAAGAGATAGAGTGTGTGTGACAGAGAGTGTGTGTGACAGAGAGTGTGTGTGAGAGAAAGAGTGTGTGTGAGAGAGGTGTGGTGTGGACTCACTCTGTGGAGCTGTCTTCCTCTGGGTCGGCAGGCAGCGCTGACTGGGGGACGATGACCAGCCCTCGGGCAAGATGGGGGCTGTCGGTGACAGGTGTGGCCAAGTGGGGATCGTCGTCTGACACAAAGAACTACGGAGGGAGAGGAGGGACAAAAAGCTTGTGTAACCTTTGCGGCAATCAAATCAGTGCATCCTAAGAAGCACTGTTTGTGAGATTCACAGGTAAATACTGCTGAAACAAATAGTACTGTGTTTGATTTGACAGTTCGTTATGAATACAGACAGCCATTCATACAAGTACAAGGCTACTTCATTAGAGCGTTAAATATTAACAACAATCAATTTAACCTGTTAAGTTGCCTAGGCTAGCACAAATCATTGCATCGTTGCAAAGTCCATGTAGTAGTTCACTGTGTGGAACACAGATGTAAATAAATGGGAAAACTGCAATGTAAGAGAATTAAGTGAAAAACCCAATTTACGTTTGATCTATTGATTTATTGACCACAGCCTTAATCTATCTACCTAGATCAGTTCACATCACCTCAAATCAAAGCTTGAATCAGTTCCACTTTTTTTTAAATGCAGGTGAAGAGGACAAGCGTGTTGGAGATTTTCCTTTGTGTGGCGGTCGGCCCTTGATCCTCTCCGACACGCCTGCCTATGTACGGGTGTGCAACGGTTCAGCTAAGCTCCTGAGGTTAACCACACACACACGTCACTTCATCAGCGGTCATGTTTGGTGGTGGAACAGAACACTGAGGTCTCAATGTCATAATGTAAAGTCGAACCCAGTACATAAAAGATGGAGGTTATACTGAAATATTTATAGAAGGAAATATGATAATGCTTTGTGACAAGGTCGTTTCTGTTACCGGGGGAACGCAGGGCCATGATAAAGTGGGTCCTACTTTTATTGCCAGTTCTGTCATGTTTTAAACTACTTTTATCTATCCAACTCAAATCACTAATTAGCAGGACTGATCATTTCTACGTTGGTAATGGTATGTTACATAACTTCAACTGTCAACTTCTACCAGAACACAGAACCATGCCTATCAAGACATGTCCATGTAAGAAAAGTTTACCATTGATTTAATGTTTGAATTATGCACCCTTGCCCATGACTATTTACTGTACTTACTGTATGCACTGTTTTGTACGTCGCTTTGGAAAAAAACGTCTGCTAAATGACTAAAATGGAAAATGAAAACGTGAAAGAGCACAAGAGGATCTGTCGAGGCTGGGAGATCCCCAAAGACGACTCAAAGCTATAATCACTGCCAAAGGAACTTCAACAAAGTACATCTGTTATATTTTATAAACGTTCAAATATAAAACACTTTTTTTTTTTACTTGCTTTGTAATTATGGATTAATTTGTAGAGATTGGTGAGGGGACATTATAATTTAATCCATTTTGGACAGTTTGCATTTTGAGACTCAAAACAGGCTTGGATCTAGAGCCACACTGTTTAGTGACAAGCTTTCATAGTTTATCAGGATATTTCTCTTTAAATAAAAACATTTTATTTATTATACACATTATAGGTCATGTACGGATACAATTCTCGCACAGAGATGCTTACATATGGCCAATAAAGCTACTTATTTCTTGTTAACATTTATTGTTTTTTTTCCAACTTACAAGAAGTACCCAGTTTCATTGTCTAACATGTAAAAAAGAAAAGAAAAAAAAAGCCTCATTGCCTACATATTCAAATTATCATGGCAAAGTCACCTTGGCATCAATGACATTCAGATTTCTCTCATATGTAAAATGAACAGGCGCCTTTTAAACGTAAGGAAAGAATTGACAAATATAACTTTAAAGTGCCCAATTACAAAGGTAATATCTCATACAATAGGTCTATATATATTTATATATTTCAAACAAATTTAACAAAACAAACTTTCTTTCCTCATGGTTTTCTGGATAACAATCATTACTCTACTTCTAAAAAATAAAAAAACATAAATCCCTTTAATTCCCTCATTCAGATTTTGTTTGTCAATTTTCAGTCTTTGGGATGATCATTTTTCACGTCAAAATTGATGGACGAGGTTAATGGTAATTTATATTGTTCTTAAAAAATGAACCACTTAATCACTTTTCAGGAAATTGCTGATACATACAAATCAACATTTTCAAGCCCATGATTACGAAGGCGTTTTGTCCGTACGATAGCATGCACCACTGGGACCAAAAACCTAAATGCTGCATACTCACAGGGTTTCAAGACTGCCTCTGACCTAACTAAATACCTGCCGTTTAAATGAGAAGAAGGTGAAAATGATCTGTTTTAAAGTATGACTACAACACCACTAACCATTTTTGTGTTTTTATGACCTGTGATGAATAGTAGTCAGTATGTAATCAGACTTAGCATTTGCAGAAAAGGGATTGGGTGTTTCGTTAGTCAAAGCAAGCATCCAAGGAACATACAGTAGTCATCACTGCCATGTCAAACTTAATCCAACAGGTGGAATAAATCATAGAAGTGATCAATAGTGCATCCTTAAGCATCAGGGGAAAAAAAGAGTCTGACTGTGGGTGAAAAGGAACAAACTTATTTGTCATCCACTTTCCCGAACTCGATTCAAAAAGCCATACAAAAGTAAATAACGCTCTGCAATTAACTTTAAAAGAAGTCCAGACATTTGGAACCAGATGTATCAAATGCGGATGTATCATTTAACATCAGCGTAAGTGTTTACAGTAAATAAAACATGTTGCCCTCTTTACAATTAAAGTCACCGTTCTAAATTTATTTACCACCAGGCAACAACTTGCACATTTTGAGTGGTGGGCGTGTCTACTTGAGACACTACTTTAGCAGGAATGAAGTGCACTTCAATGTCCTGTCTATCAATAGGACAAAACTGTAGGCTAAAAACCCATAGCGAGTGCACAGCACGAGCCACAGATACAATCACATGACAGCATAATTGGATTTCACTACTAAACGTCTCGATGGATTCTTTATGCTGATCAAACAACTCTCAAATCAAATAGGGAGCAACGCTATTTTTTTGAGAATACGTTCATATTTATATCACATGAATAGGTAAAGGAAATGCATGCAGTGATTCAGTTACAGTTAGTCTAGATGCAAAGATATCCCATGTCATGGTCTGATGTGCGTCTATGTTATGCGAACTGCTCCTGCATTCTGCCTGAATGAAAAGTGTAAGAGCCACTGACATCACAAGTTGCCTCAGATATATACACAAAATTTAAAAAAATAAAATAAACTAGGGAAAAAAGAGAAATGCGGCCAAGAAACTTCCAAACGACACTAAACAAAAAGACACATCCGAGGTAAAGCGCGAGGATTGAACGGAAATGTATTGAGACGGCCACGACTAGGCAGAAAGAAAATGAAAACACAAAAGCGCAAAATCTAACCCTAGCAACAGTCTAAATCAGACAACTCGTCCACGTGTGCACGACGGGGTCGATGCCGGTCCCTGTCTGAGACTGTAGAGTAACACACGTGAGAAGTGCCAGCTATATGCAAATGTCAACCATTTACCCGCTTTCAAATGAATTGCACATTATTTGGCAGGGCATGAACCTCTAAGGACAACGGCCTGAGGGACTTCGACTGAAAAGGTGACGGCCGGAGGGAGGGAGATCCCTTTCAAAACAATAGATCAGGGCAGTTGTTGTCTCTCTGGTAGAGCAGGTGTTGGCGTCGTAGACATAGCCACAAAAACGGAACTTCCCAGGGGAAGACTCTAGAACTCCAGTGGACTAAAGGTTCTGATTTGGGGAGCTCCATCAAATGTGTGCAGTAAGAACGTCTCTGAGCAGACCGGTAAACTCGTGGGCTTTGCCACCAGTGCGTATTATTACCTCGGCCTCAAAGAGTACACACACGGTATTGCTTGCAGGTCATACTTTGTGTTGCCAAAAGCAGAAGAAGAATGTACAAGAAGACAAGCACAATCAAAATAGGAAGACACTATGATACCTACGATATCTGGTGCAGGACAAAGAGCAGTTTCGCCTGATGAAAGTTTATCCAAAGAAAGGCAGAGAGTATTTCAGAAAATGACACTTCTACTAAAAATCTATACACCCCACCCCGCCCGGTTACAATCACACACACACACACACACACACACACACACCCCTCCCTTATTGGAATGGCCCCTCCCTTCAACTTCCAACAAAACGTATCATTTCATACCCATGTTCACATGAGAAGTTCAGAGATTGACAATTCAGATTTAGTTCCCCTTGGTGTACTGTAATCAGACGAGGTTTAAAAACAAAAAAACAAAAATAACAAATTAAAACCCCACAAACAAAAAACTGGTACTGCAGCATTTCCTATGACAGACGTAGGGACTTCCTTTCCAATGTTCTGCATGTGATCAAGATCCCCTTTTTCCCTTCATCCTCTCTCCTTCTTCCACTTCTATCAGAGTCCGTTAAAGGAGAGATTGAGTTTGGTTGTCGACACTGTAGAGCACAGTGACCTGGCTGTCATCGTCTCACAGCATTCTCTCACCTCAGGGTCCTAGGAGGGGGAAGTCCTGTGATTCTGGAGAACATTGCACTGTAATTTCTATAAGTTTGTGGTTCTTCGTAATGTTAACAACAAAGGTCTTTTGATGTAACAATCTCTCTGTTGGGCTGAACGTATGGTAATCTGTTTGAAATGAGGTATTTGTGTTTAGAAGATAAAATACTGTCAGTATAGATCGTAAGATGATGAGTTACATTAGGTAGATATATCCCTGGCTGTTTCCACCAGTTAGAAGTTGTTTTTTATTTCACATTCAGAGGAAAACAAGAGAACAAGTTCCGTTCCAAACTTCAGCAGTTTGTATCTCTTTCCAGGCAGAGAAGCCCTTTTTAGGTCTGTGAGTCACTGCTGTGGCTCCAGGAGAAAAGAAAAAAAAGGATAAGTTGTGATTCACATTTAGCTTCCGACAACACCTATGCCACTAAAAGGTCAGACTCATACTGGCCAGGGCCACGTTTGTGTTTGTATGAGACGCCAACCGAGGCAGCCTTCGAGATAAAAAAAAATTGATGTGAAATAATAAAGCATAAAAAGATACACTTGATATTCAGAAATGTAAAAACAAAAAAACACTAAACAACCCTACGTTGAGAAAACTGAAAGAGCACTTCATAAAGGTCACTTTGTTTGTTGTTGCAAGTGACACACTAGAGTCCAATGCTATAAAGACTGAACTGCTAAAAAATACTACTACAACTCCACCTTGATACAATCCCCTAAAGAATTTGGTAAAGGAATAAAAAAATGAAAAATAAACGAAAATAACAGTTAAAGACATAAAAATATACAGCAGGCTGTAAAACTATCCTTGTATATCTGGAAAGGTTTCAAATGATTGAGTGAATGAGTGTTTGTGGTAACTCACTATCCTGATATGCTACTGTGTGTGATTATGAGCAGAGATAGACCTGTCCATCTCCTCTCCGTGTCCCCTTCTAGGTCTTCTTCTCCGCGTGCGTTCTCAGGTGAGCCTGCAGCCGAGCGGGCAGAGAGAACCGTTTCCCACAGTCAGAGCAGTGGAGGGCGGGCGCCCGCCCGGACGCCTCAGCGGTCGAGCAACGGTG
>JAVQJY010409386.1:0-10870 GCA_036025375.1 Retropinna semoni | reverse complement strand
ATAGATTTATCTCTCTCTCTCTCTCTCTCTCTCTCTCTCTCTCTCTCTCTCTCTCTCTCTTTCGCCTGTTAATAAGAAATACATCTGGGGTTTACCTATTAATAGATCGGCACTAACTTTGCGTAGCCTTTATCCATTAACAACCTTTAACCTGACATTACCTGCCTTCCACCTGGCGCAAACATGCTGTAGCTTGGGGCTACTATGATGTCTTATGCATAGTTTTATTTTTGCATAGCCTTTAATTGCCTACTCTTACAAGTGAACATCCTGTAACTTGTGGAAAACATCCTGTGGTATGTGGGCACTAACTCTCCGTCACCCCCGCTGCTAAACCTCAACTGGCAGACGGTCCTCTAAATTAGAAAGACAGCTAGTGGAAAATGCCCTCTGTGCCGCTGGGACTAATCAAGCTTAGTGCTTCTTCCTTGACAGCGCCCTGATTATTTATCTATAAATAAAAGCCTGGATCATTTCCTTAAGAGTGTCTTGAATAGCCATTGCTGAAGTCCATTTGTATTATCGCTCTGTTTCAGAAGGTTTCAAAATGTCTTGAAATGGTCAGGGGGACCCTCTGCTCGTTATGTTTCATCCTCTCATACAGTGTCCTTCTCCTGTTCTCTCCACTCTCCTGTGTTCTGCTCCAGGCTCTAGGCCAGATTGGCAAAGTGTTGAAGGTTTACGCGGACGGAGATCTGCGAGTGGCCTTTGGAGGCCAGACCTGGACCTTTAACCCCGCGTGCCTCTCGGCCCAGCCCGTGGAGGTGGACGCCAACCTCATGACGGCCGAGAACCCCAGCGAATCCGGAAGTAAGGAGCATACCCAGGAAGAGGGGGCCCCTCGGCCCGTCCACACTGACCCAGCCATCTCTGCGCTGTCTTCCTGTCCTTGTCTGTTTCCGTTCCCAGGGGGCTCTCTCGCTGTACGAGCCTTCCACGGTCCCTCGTGACTCGGTTACTCTATCACTGTGACTCTTTTGCATGCATGAAAAAGTTTTTTTTTTTTGTGTCATGTTTTCTTTTAAAAAAAAATGTCTATGGGTTTATAGTCTCTGTCCAGGATATTGTTTAGGGATTCACAGAGGTTCAGATGCGTGTTGTGAAAACATGTTCTCTCGCACCGCAGCATGTGTCCTGACTGAACCCACTTTCTCCTTTTAAGTGCTGCTCTGTTCATCCCATTGAAAGTGAGGGAGATGGTCTCGATCTGTGTGTTTTATGCGTTGTGCATGAGAGGAGGGTCTCTGGCTCGTTCCAGTGGCCGTTGTGTTAACTTGGCAAGCCTTCTAATCCGCTGTGTCTCGTGTGTGTTGCTTCTGAAGGAGCTGGGGTATTGCAGCGCAAAACCACAATATGAACTGAGGTTCCGTCAGTCTATCACTAAAACATGGCTCTCTCTTCTTACCCTCACTCTCCTCTCCATCTCTCTCTCTATCTCTCTTTCACTCTCTCTCTTTCACTCTTTCTTTCTCTTTTACTCTCTCCCTTTCTCTCTTTGTCTCGGTTTCTTTCTATGTCTCTCTCTCTCTCTCTCTCTCTTTCTCTCTCTCTCTCTCTCTATGTGTGCAGGCACTGTCATATCCGTCCTGGAGAAGCTGCTGTCCCAGTCCACGGAGCAGGACAACCCCAGCCGACTGGTCATCGAGGCGGCGCACGGTAGTGCCAACAAAGTGAGGGAGCTGGTACAAAAATACCCTGACAAGGTGGGTGGCCGAGTCCACTGAGAACCAACCAGGCATATGACATATCAAACCAGGACGGCCATTCCTAGAGACGGTATCAAGCCTGTCTAAGAAGTGCGTTTTTTATAACTTTCTGTGTGTGTGTTTATCTGTGTCTGTTTGTGTCTGTCTGTGTGTCTCTGTGTTTGTGTTTGTGTTTGTGTTTGTGTGTGTTTGTGTGTGTTTGTGTGTGTGTGTGTGTGTGTGTGTGTGTGTGTGTGTGTGTGTGTGTGTGTGTGTGTGTGTGTGTGTGTGTCGTCCAGGTGGATATCAAGAACCAAGGCAAGACGGCGCTGCAGGTGGCGGCCCACCAGGGCCACATGGAGGTGGTGAAGGCTCTGCTGCAGGCCAACGGCTCCATCGAGGTGAAGGACGAAGACGGAGACACCGCCCTGCACTACACGGCGTTCGGGTACGAGGACTCACACGCCGTGCACGCACACACCCACAAACACACACACACGTCACGTAAGACCGCAGATTAATCGCCGCGTGCAAACACACTTTGTATCACACATGCCCGCTCATGCACACAACCTTGGATGAGTTCACCCTGTCGCAAACATACTCCTTTGGGGGGGGGTTTACTAGCATCATTCATAATCCGTTATAACAGGATATATAACCAGAGCTTAGAAAGGCAGCGTTCATGCCATCTGTGAAAATAAGAGCCTGCAGCAGATTTGGTTTGGATCTTATACAGCGCTCTGTGACTCAGCTTTTCTTTTGATATTGCAAATCTGATTAACAAGAAACGCATAATGTAAACATGTTCGTCTCTCTCTCACTCTTTCTCTCTCTCTCTCTCTCCCTCTCCCCCCGCCATGTCTGTGTCTCACTCACTCCTCTCTTGCGTTCGTTTGGCGGGGGTAGGAACCAGGCGGAGATTGCGCGGCTGCTGCTGAGCAAGGGCGCCAACGTCAACCTCCTGAACAACTCCATGTGCACGGCCCTGCACATCGCCGTCAACAAGGGCTTCACGGACGTGGTGCGCGTGCTCTCGGAGCACTCCGCCGACGTCAACCTGCAGGTGAGGCACGCCGCCCGTTGTCGTCGCCGACAAAAATAGGGCCTTGGTCCCAGCGCGGCCCCGGAGCCCTGACCCCCGATAACCTTTCCAGATCTGACCGGGAATGACAGGTGTTTGCTGTGTGGGTAACAAGCTCCATCCACGCTCCTGATTGGCTGGCTGGAATGTTCATGTCCTGGAGACGTTTGCTCCGAGCTGTCGTTCATAGCACCCCGTCGCTCATGAAAGCTCTCCCTCGCACACACACGCAACACGGTGCGCAGACACACATATACACACACACACTCATAAAGCTCGCCCTTCTCCTCTGTCACACACGCACGCGCTTTCCAGCGACATAGTTCTGCCAGCCGTTTGTCACCACACGCAAGCAAGCGCATACTCACAAACACACAGACCACCCTTACCTCACACACATTCACACACGACATGACACACATATACACACGCCTCGCCTCCCAAGTTTTAAAAAATGTCTCCACTGAGTCTCATGCTCAGTTGGGTGCAGTCTTGTGGCTCATTAATACCATTTAGACTTTAGCTCTAAACCTCTGCAGGGGTTTCTGCAAATGCCAGCACAATATGCCTCCCAACGGCGCTCCGCAAGTTTGTATTCTGGGGTTGGTTCTCGGCTAGAGTAGTGTACATGCTTAGCTCAATGGAGTTGCTGCCTAGAGAGGTGTGTGTGTGTGTGAGTGCTTGAGTGTGTGTGGATGTGTTTGAGCGTGTGTGTTTTAAGCTTTCCATGCCGCCCCCCCCCCAAAAAACCCAAAAAAAACAACCATTGTCACACCACAGACTCGGCCCTGCAATAGCACAGCCAGCTAACATCAGCTTGCTTTCCAAGATTTCCTGGCTATTTTTAACTAATGACTCCCCCCCACCATCTCCCCCCCACACTCTCCTCCCTCCCCAAGGACTCGTATGGCGACACACCGCTCCATGACGCCATCGCCAAAGACTTCAGGAACATCATTGAGATCCTGGCCGTGGTGCCCAACATCGACTTCACCCAGCAGAACAACAGAGGCTTCAACCTGCTGCACCACGCCGCCCTCAAGGGCAACAAGCTGTGAGTACCACACTACAGCGCTGCACACTAGATGTGGGACTAACATTGTTAGTGCCACTGCGTGTGTGTGTGTGTGTGTGTGTGTGTGTGTGTGTGTGAGTGTGTGTGTGAGTGTGAGTGTGAGTGTGAGTGTGAGTGTGAGTGTGAAAGTGAGAGTGTGTGTGAGTGTACAATCGCCCCGCGTGTGGACTGAGGACGTGGCGCTCTTTCTCACTGCACATGGTGTAATAGGCAGCTCCCACACACAGCTTCCGCTGCCCTGAGTCTCGCCACTGGTAACCACCAGTCACACCACCCACCTCCCCACCCACCTTTTCTCCGCCTCCCCCCCCATGTACAACTGATAAGAGAGAGAACATCCAGGAAATTCCACACATTCACTCCCGCTGTCCAGAAAACCCTTTCGTCCCCATTGAACCCGACCAGTGCATGTGACTTGTTCCTGCAGGGCGTGTCCATTAGGGCCGCGCTGGGAAGGGAGGTGAGTGCGTGACAACAGTGGCCTGAGAGTTGAACTACAGCCTTTTTACTTGACTGTCAAGATGACACGGCTTACAAAAGACACTTGGTTACTGCTGAACTGGTACACTGAGGTATTACCACACATTGGAACAGCCGAGGAAGTGGATCCCTGGAAACCCCTACTCAGCTGAACATTTAAACGCAACAGTATTCGGTTTCAATCGTCCATGTCTGAGACAGTGTCTGGTGTCTGTACCCGTGTGTCATATGCATCTGTGCACAACCTTGTGTGTGTGTGTGTGTGTGTGTGTGTGTGTGTGTGTGTGTGTCCGTCCGTCCATCCGTCCCTAAAATGAGTTCGTATATTTAACCCTGCGTGTTTACAAGGCCTTAGATGTGCACACAAAACTCTAAATAACCTTCACTCCAATGCATTCCTCCCCAGTAAAGGAGTTTAGTTCGGTCTAACCAAACACCCTCCACTGCAAAAAGAAGAGAACCACCGTAAGTCCCGCCCCCTAACCTGATTTAGCCCCTCCCCCTCCAGGCTCACTAGTAGTGGTGTGACCCAGATGTGTTCATCACATTGGTCGAGAGCTCTCTTCCCCCACAGCTCTGGGGACTAACTGCCACCCCCGAGCCTGGAATTCATCATCAGCACACGCAGAGACACACAGTAGCACAGTCTACCACCTCACGCTTCCACACACACACACACACACGCACACACACACACACACACACACACACACACACACACACACACACACTCACACAAATATTTATATGTGTTTATATAGAAATACACAAATATTAACACATGCAAAACAGTGACAGTCATTTCCTTGTATGGCGAGGAGTCAGAATCAGACCACAGTGGGAGAATTATATGACGAGTATCCTATCTGGTCTGGCGAGTGTCATATTGCGAGGCGTGTGGAGGAGTTCACCGTCCTCTCCCCAGCATTCATCAATACATTTTCCGACTGACATCAGCTCCCACGCTTCCCCGAAATACACAAAGGCCTCAGTTCTGGATGAGCAAGTGCCTTCACTGCCTCAAATGTAAATGGCTGTATTAATAGTCTGGGTTTATGGATGTCCTCAAATGCCTGTTTAATTCCCATTGTCGTTTGTTGTTGTTTTTTCTCAGAGAAGTACTTGAAGTTTTCTGTCCAGTATGAAATACTCTGATTCCCCCGAGTCTCCTCTCTTGGTGGTTTGCTGATAGAAATGGGAGTTTGTTTATTGGAGTTGAAGGTATTTATTTAGTTTATTCGAGGAAATGGAAAAAGATGGTCTTAGCCTCGTTCTAAAAGTATCCTGGGAAGGGGGAGAGACGGACGGTCGGAGTAATGCTGGAGCACTCCGGGAGACAGACAGACTGACTGATAGACAGGCAGACTGGCAGGCAGAGACAGACAGACTGACTGACTGACAGGAAGGCAGATAGACAGACTGCTGTTGAGTCAATCTGAGAGGCAGACGGGGTGGTGTAGTGACAGAAAGTAGGGCTTGAGGAATCTAATCGCTGTTAAATACTGATTTGTGTCTCACTTCTGTCTTCCTGTCTGTCCTTGTCTGTCTGTGGTGAGACTCTCTTCCCCAGACTGTGCCCTGGGGGAGGAGAGGCAGACACCCCTACTCCTCTAGGCCTGCCGCCAAAACCTGTCTGTCTACACTCTTTACACACTACCAGCTCTTTACAAACACTGTCAGTGCCTCCTGACTGAAACTACATATAATGATATATTTATCGACAAAGTTTACTTAAAAATGCATTACTTTCACTATCGTTTAGTTCCCCCCACTCCAAAAATGTTTTTATCTCTGAGTTACCTGTTATTTGTTTTGCCCTAATAGGACTGTGATTAGGATGTAAACTAGTAATAGGAAAAATTATCCATCTTCTTTCCAGATCGAGTAATTACAACAGCGTTTGGATGCCCTGAAGCCTATGATGTTATGACAGCGAATGGCCAATAGGGCTGATGAGTTTTGAATGGCAGGAACGAAATCCAATCAGAGACTTTCCTCTGGAGCAAAGGGAGGGGTGGGAATAGATAAGAGAAATGGTATACCGTGATCTAGTCATGACAGAGGAGTGAGAGAAGCCAGTGTGCCCACCCCCCCCCATACCCCCTCGCTTACCTCTCCCTGTCGTCCGCACTGCAGGTACCAATGACCTCCATCTCCATATCGCCACCCCCACTCTCGTCCTCTCCCATGCCCGGTTACCAAGCCTCTAATGAGGCTGGCGTGAGGGAAGCCGTGACCGTACATGACGGAGCTCCTCCAGCTCCTGGTTCTCCCCGGCCCTGCTGTGTGTGTCTAATGAGATGGCCATGTCTGTGTGACGTGTTATTGGCTTCCAGCGCTCTGCTGTCACAAGCGACGCTGCAACGCTGAATCTAGATTTTGAACTCCAGTAGATGAATGAAGGGGGACAGTGCTTCCTCCTCCTCGCTGCTCTTACAGATTTTTCACCTGCAGGATTCCATTGTAATCTAACCATTTCTACACATTATCCAATTACTTCTGTCACGTTCATCTTTTGGCAGCAGTATACACCTTTAAAATACGCTTTGGACCCTTCTCCATTTTGGGATGACAGCAGGGGACCAGCCTCAGAAAACCGAGAGTTGAAATGTAAAAAAAACGGACAGGATGTGAGCCAGCCTCTCCGGCCGGTTCTGACGAACGACTGCTAGCCCAGGTCCCTGGTCATGAGGCAGACACCTCCCTGGGCGGCCATCAAGGGCTTCTGGGTTCCATTACACACGCCGTGACGCTGAGCAGAGCAGAGGACAGCTCTGTTTTTTGGTAGTTGTTTTTCCCAGTGGGGGGGTGGAATCTATTATTTGGTTAGCGGCTCTTGGATTGGGGTGTATTATAATGGGGGCTCGAGGAAGCTTGATCTGGTAGCACAGGCCATCAGGGATGGTGAGTCGGGATGGGCGCGGCAGCGGAAGACACAATCCCTTAATGCTACGTTCAGCCGCCAGCCCAGAGGCCAGTGCTGCACAGAGCTGTTCTCAGTGGTAAAGACCCTGTAGCCGTCCTGAATGGAGATCCCCGCTATGTTACCTTGTCTTAGTTGGCTTTCTGCTGGATTGTGTTTTTGTCAACAGCCAGGGCTCCGGCTAAAGGCCTCGTCCACCCTCTTGTTCAGTGCAGGTCCGTGTATCACACGCGCGTCTCGTTTTGCAAGGTTCTCGCGATGGAGGAGCGTTTATATGGTGTTGATGCAGGACTGCGTGTTTGTGGCATTGCTCGCTCGCAGTCTCTGTCGTTGGGGTGTGACTGGATGAACGTGTTGCTTGAAGACCCGTTGGCCTGGCTGAAATATCCGCTTGACTTCCTCACATCCTGAATGTTGTTAGTAGAATTTGACGGTAGAAAAACATCAAGCTGATCTTAAATCGGCTTCGACCGTGTATCCACGAGAAACCCTCATGAAATGTTCAATAGCAATTTCAGTTCTACTCTGAAATACACAGTTTCTAAATGCGTCAGTGTCCTCATTCTTTCCTGGTGGATACGTTTGCTGTCCTGAACGCAGCCCTTATTCTCATACGGCTCTTCACGCAGGGCCACCGAGAAGATCCTGGCCAGGGCACGTCAGCTGGCGGACGTTAAGAAGGATGACGGCTTCTCAGCTCTGCACCTGGCGGCCCTCAACAACCACAGGGACGTGGCCGAGATCCTCATGAAGGAGGTGTGTGGGGAGGGGCGCCATGACATACACAACATCTCTTCTCTTGTTCCATTTACGACACCTAAAATAGGAAGGCTCGCCCAAGTGGCGGACGATGATAATGCATGTAGTTGGGAGTTTACGGTACTTAATCTGCTCCTTCGAGCTGTATTCCCACAAACCACTCGGTAATAAAAGTTGGGGCAGTCAGACATTACTAACAGAGACCGTGTTTCGACCCCCTCTCTCTTCCTCTGTGCCTCAGGGTCGCTGTGACGTCAACATCCGCAATAACCGCAACCAGACGCCGCTGCAGCTGGCGGTGACGCAGGGCCACGGGGAACTGGTGCAGCTCCTGGTGGCCGAGGGGGCGGACGTCAACGTGGAGGACGAGGACGGCGACACGGCCATGCACGTGGCCCTGAGCCGGCCCCAGCTGGCCAACACCACCCAGGCCTCCGCCGTCCCCCTCGCCGTACCCATTGCTGTCCCTACCGCTGCCACCACCACCACCACCGCTGCCAGTACCCCCGCCACCAACGCTCCGCCCACCCTGACCAACGCTCCACCCACCCCCCAGGGCGGCGAAGGATCCTCCTCTCTCTTCTGCCGGGTACGGAATAGAAGGGAACAGAGAAAGAGAGACAGAGAGAAGGGCAACTGGGAGGGAGGGAGCAAGTGGGGGAGGGAGTGAGAGAGTGGGGGAGGGAGGGAGGGAGTGGGGGAGGGAGACAGTGGGGGAGGGAGGATGGGAGTATTCCACCTATAGACAGTTGCTGAGCCCCCCGAGGGCTTCTTCCGTAGCTGGTCCCCATTATGCAGGTCCAAGATGAACCACTGCCCTCCTCTCATCTCCAGCATCACAGTCGCACCACACTTACTCACCTCGCCACCTCCTGTGTGGCGAGTTTATAGGCTGGAGGAATTTTAGCCACTAATATTCCCTTTAGATGAAATTGTACCAATTACAATGCTCTTTGGAGGGAGAGAGAGAGAGAGTGAGAGAGAGAAAGAGAGAGAGTGAGACAGAGAAACGAATGAATGCAAACAACTTGGCTGATTTTGGGACCGTTTGTTCAGGCAGCACTGAAGGGCATCCTCCTCAGTCAGGATGACCCCAAACACTGCAGCTCTCTCAACGATGCTGGACACATGCCAAGTCTTGTTGGACAGAGGGGGAACACGCGCGCACACACTCACACACACACACACACACACACACACACACACCCAGACACACATTCAGGATATCTAAAGGGAGCCTGACTAAGTGCTGTGTATTCATGTTGTCAGCATGTGAGATTTATGTGTGTGTGTGTGTGTGGGAAGGAGAGTCCCTGGGCATGATTGGATTGGGGCATGTTCAATAACTCCTGTGGCGGGGCGTGGAGTACAGTAACCCACATCCCTCACGGCTGCTCCTGTCAAACAATAAGATTGCCTTTGATGGTCCACTTCAGTTTTCAAAACAGATGGCCAGCTTGCCTTTTAACTACAGCTAATTGATACCATTTCCAGAGTCAGTCAGTGCGTTGCTGTCAATCTAGCATCAATGAACTCTTCGGGAGCAGCATCTGCACAGTGGCGTCTTTATGAGCTCTACTGTGGGAGGAGGGAGCCCTCTGCTAGTGGTTTCTCCATTAGTATAACTGCTTATCTCTCTCTCCTCCCCTCCCCCTTTCCTTCTCTCCCCCTTTTCTCCTCTTCCCCTTCTCCCCCCTCACCTCTCTCACTCTTCTCCTCCTCTCCCCCTCATCTCCTCTCCTCCTCTCTCCCTCATTTCCTCTCCCTTCTCCATCCCTCCCTCTCTGCGGGCAGCTGAGTGGTTCAGGGTTGCTGGGGAACACGGAGCTGAGCGTGGGCGCCACCATCGCCTGCTTCCTGGCGCAGGAAGGCGCCGACATTAACTACGCCAATCACAAGGGCAAGAGTCCGCTGGACCTGGTGGCCGACAGCGCCGTGCTCCAGCTCATCAAGAGCTTCTCCGAGAAGCACAGGTACCTCGCCGCTCTCTACTCTGTTACCTAGAAACAGGCTTCAGTGGAAGCTAGGCAGACCTTCGGTTTGAATTCAGGAGTGGGAGCTAGTCTAAGCAAAATGATGGCCGAAGTAACACAGAACCAAAGATGTAACCAAAGATGTTACAATAAGATCATATTTGGTGCCATACTTGATTAAAGAGAGTGAGATTCTTTTGATGCTTGGATTGATTGATGTGGCAGCGCTTGGTTCCTGTCGTCCAGGTTGCAGCGGTTGCAGGCCATCACATGTGGCCAGGGCCTGAGCAGCGCCAGCCTGCGACGGGTGCACACCACCCCCAACACCATGACCAACCTGGCCATGCCCACCCCTCCCGGGCCCAGCGAGTGCCTCATCTGCTCCGAGCTGGCCCTGCTCGTCCTCTTCTGCCCCTGCCAGCACAGCGTCGCCTGTGAAGGTGTGTGAGTGCGTGTGTGTGTGTGCGTATGTCCGTGCGTATATGCGTGCGCGCATGTTTCGTCTCTGTGTGGAGATCTGTCTTTGTGTCTGTAGATGTGCATCTGGTGTGCATGGATTTTTTACATTCATCAGATTCACCAGAACCCAGTGCAGTACTTATTCTTGCATATTTTGCTCCCTCTGAACAGAGTGTGCCCATCGAATGAAGAAATGCATCAAATGCCAAGTCACAATCACCAAGAAAATAAGACAAGGTAAAAACACAGAACCCCCCCCCACACACACACACACACACACACACACACACACACTTCTTTTTCCTAGTGAAGAGCGATGGGAGGGAAATATTTAATTTGGGATGTGTTCCATCCCTAACTGCACCGCTTTTAAAAACATGAAAGAATCTGCTCCAACATGTTTATGACTGCTCCAAAGCTACAAGAACAATA
>JAVQJY010407762.1:0-11928 GCA_036025375.1 Retropinna semoni | reverse complement strand
AAGTAGTCTTAGCATAGTTACTGATCATAAAGTAGACTTTGAAGGGCAATCCCGAAAAAAGAAAAAAAATCCCATTTCACTTCAGGACAATGAGATCCGGCTATGGCACTCCTTGATATCTTAATGCAAAACGAAATAATTTCAAAATGTACAGACTGCCCAAGCTGCGTCCAAGGTCATAGGAATGACACCAAACCAGGCAATTGTGTTTCTTCATGGAGAATATCTCACTGGAGGCGAACAGACAGATGGAGAAAAGATTGGATGGACAGATGGAGGGACGGGTGGCTCCATGAAAACACCACAGTGCCTCACATTTCTCCCCTCATCCATTTTAAAAATGCAAATAGCTAGCCGGTGATCACGTGCTCTGCTCATCCATGATCTTGCCAGGCTTTTTTTGACTGACGGACTGGGCAGCGAAATAACCAGCTCAGGGAATCAGTGGCTCACTCTATATAATACTTAGAAGAAGACAAGTTGTACTTCTTTACAATTTTCAACAGAATGTACCGTGTTTTGTTGTTCTTTTAAAAGGAGTAGTCCAGATATGGGATACATTGACAAAGGTATGACAGGAATAACAAAACCAAGGAAACCAGAAATAAACGACCGCATGCTATGGCTCCATATTTTTCTTCTTCTTCTGAAATTCAGAATTGACAAGGCATGACAGTGATTAAAATATTGTATGGCGTGTCCAGTTTCAGTTTCCTGAAATTGGACTGGTGAAGTGACGGCAGGGTAGAGTGTGTCTCGAACTGCTCAAGTTGAGAGGGGGAGACGGAGTGTGGAGAGAATGTGCAAAAAGTTCCTCAACCTTTCACAGAGACTGGGTTCACAGATGGACTTCCACATGTTCTCATGCAAGCACACACGCACCAACACACGCAAGCAAACCCCCAAAAAATGACATCTAAAAATCAAAAAGTTGCAAAAATAATAATAATACAGAAATTAAAGTGATTAAAGTGTCTGTCTTGGCAAAACATAAAACACTGCGTGGGCGCAGCTTCTTAAATGTATAGCAAAGCAATAAATAACCTTCCCGCGGCAACACTGACTTGGTGGAACTCGCAGTAGGTCTGTCTGAATACATCCTCATTGTCAGAGGAAAGGTTGTCTTTACTTGGTACCTTAGAAAAAAACTGTTAGGGGTGGGCTCTACTCTAAAAGGGATAAAGTAGTTCAAGTGCTGGACTGGTACTGTGCCTGACACAACAAACGGAATGTCGTTCTTACTTTAAGTTGTGGGGGATAAGGGAAGGATCATGCAAATGACAACCATTTGCAAGAATTATATCATCTGAACTCAGAGGTTTTGGAACCACTAAGGACTTGAATAAATCCATTCCAGGTTGGGTTCTAGGAACACGACAGAGTTCACAGAGAACTTCGGCACTCCAATGCTCTAAAGGTTTCCTGCTGGAATCTCTAGTGCTCCATATTGAATAATTTGTCTGTCAAAAGCTCCCTCGCAGACTACAAATAACTGACAGAATCCCTCTTCTATCAGAGAACTGAAACACTCCCTGTCCTACTGCAGCAGGTGCATGGTGTGTGATAACGCACAGAGGGTGTCTGTGAAGTGCCACACACCATGGCACATCAAATGCATGCAAAGCCTTGCAAAAACACACACACAAACGGGCTCCCTTAAACAAGTTGAGAATTGCTGCTCCCGCATGGCCATTGATATGTCTGAAAATTCTTGATTTATAGAAAAAAATAACAGATACACTGTTAAGCACAAAAATCAAATGACAAAAGGCTGCATGAATCAAAAATGAATTGCCCAAAAGTGTGCTCCAATAGTGCTGCGTGTCATGTTTTAAAGGGGTTGTGGGTCTCCCTCCTTTTCTCGTTCCCAGGGGCATCCTTTCCCCTCTTTGATTTCCCCAAATGGTGAGGTGATGCGTTGGTAGAAAGAAAAGAAAAAAGAGGGTGTCCTTTTAGAGATGATCAGTTTATTTGCTAGTTCCTCTTCCTGTTGCTTCTACTCAACCAACCAGTCCACACATTAGCTGAGGGGATACCTCCAGGATGAGTATTTTCTGAGGAAATGGTCAAAGTTGATTGGCCAATTCCGGGAAGAGCAAAGGACTACATTTCAGTGCTTTTGTCCACAAAAAAAGTCACCTATTTTGCACCATGCAAAAAAAACACAACATTTTTTGGTCTTCTTTGTCAAATGTTTTAGTAAAGATAAAGGACGGAACTTTTAGAACCATTTCCTCTACAGAGCCTGAATGCCAGAGACCCATATAGTAGAGTCTACTGCAGAGTAGCGTGCTGACTAGCACCACGTGTGTATCTACTGTACTTCTACTGTTTTTATTTTTTTGTTTTATTGTGGCTTTCGCTTGCCACCATACTATGGCATGGTATGAATATGTACAGAATGCTCTGCAAAAATCTAGAGCATCTACTGAGATTCAAGGTGTGTATGCGGAATACACATAAATATTATATACATGATATGCAGAGTATTATTTCAACAGAGGAGTCTCCTCTCTCTTTACCATAAGCATATATAATTTTCTTCTCATAAAAAAAAGACATTGCATTTCCTCAATATCCCTAACAAGCAATTTGTTCATTTCTATCTCATAAAATGACATCCTCAATACGTGTATCAGTCTGCCCTCTGCTGGCCTGAGGCGATATTGCGGGCTGAGAGGCAGTCACTCCTCTGCCTCATGGCTTCCAGGGAAGGGCAAGGCCACAGCGTGCTCCTGGGCAAGCGCTGCAAGCTCCTTGAGGAACTCGGAGAAGATGACAGCGCAGTAGACGGCATTCTTCACCCGCAGCGCCTCTGCCTGCTTCTCCAGCCCTGAGGCTCCACCCCCTCCCCGGAAGAGGGCGCTGTGCAATGACTGGCCGCCGTCCCGCACGTGCGCCAGGGCCAGCTGGGCGGCGTGGCGAGCTCGCGTGGGGCTGTTGGTGTGACGCAAGATCAGGTCGCCCAGAGATGGCTTGCGGCTCTTAACTGAAAATGCAAAACAGAGAGACTAAACTTAGTATCTAAAATAAAAATTGAATGGCGTCTTGGTGGCTCATCTGTCTAAAGGGCACACCACATAAGATTAGTCCTTACCGAAGCACACTGGATTCAAATTCAGCCCAGGCTCTTTGCTGCATGTCATCACCTCTCTCATATCTATCTATTCTGTCTATTCACTGTCCTATCAAATAAAGCAGAAATTCCATAGACTACATATTTAAAAACAAGAAGTATATGGTCAACATTCTAATAGTTAATCTAAAACATCTTTTCTTTCCAGATTCACACAATTTCCCGGCAACAAAAACATCAGAGGACTAATTCAATTATTTATGTTCACTCATGTCTTTGCAAAACCCCATTTCTTGAACCTAATCACGCATGGGCAATCCATTCACAAACTCTGAGCCCAGTTTTCATCTTACAGGATATGTGGGGAAAAAAAGAAGAAAAAGGACTAATGAGTCAGGGGACAGGCAGCAAGCAGCGTCATCCCCGCTGTCCACACTACTACACCCCAGCACATCAGCAGCATATGACAACCATCTCCCCACCCCACACTGCTAGCCTCTCAGTGTGTCTGACAAGCTGAGCACAGATGGCCACATTTACCCAAATGAACTCAAACAAAACCTATATGAGTCATCTCCCCTACCTCTCCCCTAGGGGCTTCACTCTAAATAGACTGGTGCAGAGTTAGTGGAGAGTGTGTGTGTGTGTCTGCAGAGGTGCTGTCACTGTCACCCACCTAGGGAGTCGGAGCGCCGCAGGGTTGGCACACCCATGGGCGAGTCGGCCCAGTCCACCTTCCCGCGGGCTGCCAGGTAGCGCTGGGCCTTCCTCAGCATGGAGGGGAAGTCCTCGTGGGAGGCGGCGAACGCCTCGATGCGGTTCTTCACAGAACCCAATACCTAAGACAGGGGGCAGACACACAGACGGAAGTCGGGTGGTCAGTCCAATTGCTGTGGAATTTTTTGTTGGTCCCAAGGACACCTCCACAGCAAACACAGAAACACAAGACAGATTTGATAAAATGTGGAGATGATGGTGGCGGAGACAGTTCATACAGTAGAGGGCAGCAGAACACTAGAAGGAATTCTGGATTAACATAGATACAACTCTATTGATTTCCTTTTAGATATATCGGCTGAAACAGGCTTCCATTGACATCGTTAAGATTGTTAAGGAGTAGAACCAGAATTTGAACCCAGTGGGATACTGAAAATTAGAACATTGGTTTAGGGAAGTTCTTAAATGCAGAAGTGAAGAAGTGAAGTACTAAGGAAAAGTTAATGGAATCTTAAAAGACATCAGCCAAAGAGCTGTGGGACTGGTTGGTTTGGATAAATAGCGAACATTATGTTCAGTGGGCCCTCTAGATGATCTGAAGACACTCAAACTGTTGCATAAAGACTCATATTTATTGCAGCATAAGACAAGCTTTAACCAGGGGGTAGGGGGGGAGGGTTGTCACACCTGGAGTAAACCCCCACCTCCTCCTAATCCCTAAAGGCTTTTCTGCAGATGCTCATGAATTACATCATGCCTTCTCAAACATCACGTAGACTTGATTCATGAGAGTCAAAGGTGGCGTGGTGTAGAAGCGGTTACCTGGATGAGGGACTTTACGCTGGGCTGGAAGACCATGTTGGTGTTGAGCAGGAAGGAGCGCAGCAGCGGCTGGGGGTAGCACGCCAACTGGGCCAGGATCCCCGTCAGCAGGATGTTGACGTACAGAGAGTTCTGGAGCATGTTCTCCAGCTTGGCAAACAGAACCACCATAAAGGGACCTGCGGGAAGGGCGGGAGAGGGCAGAAAGAGTGGCCCCGGATGAGAACGAGTGAGCGACCCCAGGCGAGGAGGAGAGAGAGGGAGCGGGAGTTAGAGGAGCAAGAGCCTTGCTCAGAACCAGTGACGCACAAGATGTATGCTTGACTGGTCCTGAGCTGGACTTCCATACTCTAATCCAAGCCTAGCTGGTTGATAAGGGGAATCTGGTGATTCACAACATGGGCTGGATGAGCAAAAACCAACAAACGTAGTTTATAACCACATATTTGTATCCCCTTTATCTCCCAATCTGGCATGTCTAAGTTTACCTCATGAGACTCTCTCACCCTTGCAATCAAGTCAAGTAGTAGCTTGTTGAGCCGGACTGGAGTACTCATAGAGATAAGAACCTCAGGAGTGGTAGCAACTGACTTAGTCCGCTGAGCCACCCAGACCCCCCCGGAATCTTTTGAAAGTATCCCTGACATATTGTTGGTCTCACCTGTGTAGGGCTGGGAGGACGCCTGCCCCAGGGGTCTGGCAGGACTAAACAAACCCACCGCCGAGCTCTCTCCCCTGGCCTCCGCCCCAGCCGTGCTCAGGTCAGCGTCCAGCGGCGAGGGTGGCGGCGGCTCCTCCTCCTGCCTCGTCAGGTCCAAGAGGGGATCCCGGGAGGTCTCCTCCAGGGCCCGCGGGCCCCGCCGCTCTCTCACCCGGTCCTCCAGCTCCCTCAGCTCCTGGGTGAAGGCCTCGATGCTGATGCCCTGGCCGTTGGAGTCCCCGGAGGGCTGGGGATCGTCGGGCGTCTGCTCCAGGAGCTCCTCGATCAGGCTCTCCACTGACACCAGCCCCTGGTTGACGACGCCTACCTCCGGAAGACCCGACGATGGAGTGAATGGTGTTGAGCTGTCAGTGGGGTTGGTGTCTGGTGCAGGGGCTATGGGGGGAGGTTCCGAGGTTCGAGGAGTCAGAGGTGGCTTCTGAGAATGCGCCAGAGGTCTTTCACAACTGCTGGCGCCGGTACCGTCACAGTACATGGACGGTGCCGCTCTGCATGGTTGGGCGGGGCCGACAGAACCGTTTTGACTTGAATCAACGGTGGAGAGACAAGCGCCCAAGTCTCTCTTTACCTTTTTCACCTCCATCCCTCCATCCTGGACGTCGCCGCACCCGTTCCCCTGTACGGACGTTCCATTGTAAACGACCTGGCAGGCGGCAGCGGAGGGGCCGCGTACCGCCGAAGAGGACGGAGGGATGGAAGAAGAGGAGGGCGTCGATGACGAAGGTGGGAGGAGCAAGGGCTTGGGGAGCTCCTCCCTCTGCAGGCTGCGTTTCTTTGTCCGCGGCGTAAGGCTGATGCAGTTGTTCTTCCCGATGGTGACATCCCACTCGCCACTGTCCCTCTCGGAGCTGCTCCACTCCGAGCGCGCCGCCGCCACTATGGCCGCCCTCTGCTGGCCAGGGGAGGAACTACCGCCTCCCCCTGCCTGATGAAAGGAGAAGTGCTCGGGGAACATCGCCAGGGAGGGGTTGGATGTGGGCGGAGGGGGCGGAGGTGGGACGGTGCTGGGGGAGGGGTCCTCGCCGTCGTAAGGGGCCGACCAGTTCCGGCAGGCCCAGGAACAGAGCTCAATGTCCCTCCGTGCGTCCCTAAGGTATTCCAGGTACCCCTGCTCCCAGTCTAGACACTCGGGAACCCCCACTTGCTGGTGCATGGGGCTGTCAGGTGACAGGGGCGTGCCGGGCCCCCCCCCTCGGGGGGAGGAGGGGACCGTCTCTGTGGTGGGGGAGGAGGATGAGGGACCTCCTCCGGTGCTCTGCTGACGCATGAAGAGGGCCAGGCGGGACGGAGTGCTGGGTTTGGTCTGGACCTGTGACTCTGTACTGGGACTGTTCAGGGCTGCAGGCAGGGGGAGAACAGAGAGCAACATTCGTCAGGCATAATCACAAAACCACGGCACCTCAACAATTGAGAGGGAGGAGTTCTTCTCATATAACACGTTTACTTCAACACAACTTACCATTTGTGACCTCTGAATGCTCCTACTAAAGAATGTGAGAGAACATTATTCCGGAGACTAACTCCAAAGCACCAATATTAATTACTATGTCAATACATGTTTCATGTAAAATCATGGGGTTGCTTTGTGATCAATGTATAAGTGCTTGTGATTTGTAATGAGTTGTAAGTGTTACAACGAATGTAAGTGTTGTAACAGTGAAAAACTTTCTGTGTCAGCTTGTTTCTGAGATTAGCTGACATTCATTACACTTGGGGAGGTCAGATAGATAAGATCCTAGAGTGATTGCTTAAGCGACTTTAAAAACAGAGGACTGTGTTAAGGACTGATTGAGTTAGAACTTATTGGTAGAAGATTGTGTTGATTTAGTCACATGGAAATACGGGTCTTGCCTTGTAAGCCTACAATACAACCGGGTATTCAGGTCTTGACTATCTGTGGAGCTAGTTTACTGGTTACAAGGCAAACAGTTGAACTTAGGATGGAGTTTCCAACTCGTTTTAAAAGTCAAAGAAGGTGTACACATCAGACAAGTCTGACTACTAAAAACTGTAAAAAGAAATGCACCTAAAGTAAAAATTGTACGCGGTTACCTTTTCCCCAAAATGCAGGTTCGTCCTCCCGGTCACCAGAGGGCAGTGTGCTGAGGCGGCAGCATTCCGGGATGAGAGAAAGGAACTTGTCTGCCGACTTGCCATATAAATCAGTCTCCCTGACGGCTCGCCTCTGACTCAACATCACGTGGGTGCAGGGCAGCAGATACCTGAGGGCAAAACACACACGTGTACATGACTTACTGAGCTGCAAGCAAAAAATGAAAAGTATTCAATAAACACACACACACACACACACAACCACACACACAACCACTCACAAAGTACCTGAGAACAAGCTGCAACATGAGGTCTTCGCAGTTGAGGGAGAGGAGGGTTTTGAACAGGCTCAGAGATACCATACAGAGCTGCAGGGAGGAGAGTCACAGGACAATTATTTATATGTCTTATACATTCATAAACTCAAGACAACTTAGAACACCTCAGTGTTTCTTATAGATTTGAAATAGACTTGTGGTGGTGAAAGGACTCTCTATGCATCCCATGGTGCTGTTCTCTGAGACGGACACAAAATGTAAATAACAAAATGCTTAAACAGGTTGTTATCTTATAGCTCGAGCCCACCTGCACCACCATTCTCGCTAACCCCTCCACCCCACTACCCACAAAAACACCTCCACCCTACTACCCCCCCAATCCCTCCACCCACACCATCCCCCTACACCTCCAACCCCACCACCCCTACACATCTCTCCTCACTGACCCTCGAGTTGCTGCTGATGCGCGTGAGCAGCGTGTCCAGGATGGTGTCGTTGTCATGGCGATGCAGCAGGACGAAGCGCAGAAAGGTTTTGAGGAGGGCCGTCTCCGTCACGCTGCGCAGGAACAGGTCCAGGTAGGCCGTGCTGGCGATCATCTCGTCCACCGAGGACTGAGAGAGAGAAAGACAGAGGGAGTGTGAGACAGTTCCCAAACAAAGAGGAGCTAAGATGTTGCAATGGTAACATTCATTGCTGATTCTAGAAACAGTAGCTAGAGTATAGGCGATAATAGATAGTAACTTGAAGTCACATTTAAAAAATCAATATAAAAAATTTTATGAGGTCAAATAAAGTTAAGTAAAAAGTAAATACACAGAGAGTCAGCGACACCCACCAAACCTATAATACCACCTCTAATCTGGCCACTCTAATATATTCATATTGGATATATAATGTATCCAACGATGACCCTGTCCCACCTTGTGGAGGGCGGGGCCCATGACAGGCACCAGGAAGCCGTTGTGGACGTAGTCGACCAGCTGGCTGCGGACCAGCGGGTGGGCAACCTGGATGACGGCATTGCAGAACTCCAGGGAGTTCATGAAGAGCACCAGCGAGGACACGCCCATCCAGTCCTCTCGTCGCAGCGCGTGCCAGTCGTCACCACGCACCTCAATCTTTCTGGGCAGGGAAGAGTAGAGGGCACTCAGGCCCGTGGCCAGCACCTGGAGGGAGAGAAAGAGAGAGAGGGGGGGAGAGAGAGAGATAGAGAGAGAGAAAGAGAGAGGGATGAGGTTAGAACCAGATGTTTGTGGAATAGGGTGTTTTAGAAACATATTTACTGTTACCACGACTTCTGCATCAAACAGAATTTTCCATCAAACCCCACACTTGCCCTCTTGGGTCCCAAGATCTCACACATGCCAACTCTTTAAAAGTCCTTATAAACAGTGTGTTTTTGTAAGAACTACATTCCATATTTGTGTGTAACAAATATACATATGCTCTTCGTACACATATTGTGTATGTGAATGAGCTTTTCAATGAAAAAAAACATTCAGACTATCAATGCTCTGCTCACGTTGAAGGGTTGGTGCCCTGTCCTTCGGTCCACACTGTGGTGTTGGTGTGTGACACAAGGCTGTGCGCACCCACACACAGCCTGATCTGTAGTCTGACCTAAGCCTTGGCAGAGACACACACTAGGCCTGCAGCTGAGCCTTCATTACCACTGCCACAGCAGTAACAGACGCCCCTGTTCTGGGCTCATGAATCATACGTGACACATACACACAAACGTACAGGGGCACACACACACACACACACACACACACACACAAATACACACGCGTACACACACACACACACACACAATTGCTCCCTTCCTCCCTCTCTTCCTGCATGCCTCATCTGAGCGTATCCTGGTCAAGTGCAAGTGAGAGATACCTGTCTGCGTGTGTGTGTGTGTGTGTGTGTGTGTGTGTGTGTGTGTGTGCGTGCGTGCGTGCGTGCGTGCGTGCGTGTCAGGGAACCGCACTGCAGCAGAACACACAAAGCGCAACGACACGCACAGAAAAGCGTTGTCCCTTATCTCTCAGCTCAAACCCAAACTGGAGAGGAGAGGCCTGCCACTGTAATCAGTCAGGGAGTGGGAGGCAAGGGCAGCTCCTGAACCCGTGTCACACCTACAAAGAGCTCTGTTCCTGGCAGCTCAGGGTGGCAGAGACTGACAGACATGAAGGTTTAGACCCACGTCACAGGGTTCGAGTTGGGGGGGAGGTCCAGACTATTGCAGGCCAAGGTTCGTTCCCAGGTGTTAGAGAAGAGACAACCTGAAACTGAACTCCTGCTAGGTGGGTTCTGGGGGCTGACACTCAGCGAGCTGTTGTCTCCTCACAAACTACCCTGTGTGAGGATTGTTCTCAGCCAACGTGTGTGAATGTAATCTTTCTTCAAGAGTCCAAGATTTATTGTCACGTACCCAACATTTACTGGAAGTAGTTGTCGGCAATGACATTTTTAAGTCCCAGGCTCCTCCAACAATTACATCACCACCTTATATAAAATCGTTCAAAAACAATATAAATATAAAATAGAACACAATACAATAAAAATAACAAAAAGAAATAGAAGAGAAATTAAAACAAGTATGAATATACAGACGAGTGACAAATTAATGGATAAACCAACATAAAGTGTCTTAGTACTAGGCCACCACATGCTGCTGGAACAACTTCAATGCGCCTTGGCATTGATTCTACGTCTCTGGAACTCTACTGGAGGGATGGAACACCATTCTTCCAAAAGATACTCCCTCATTTGGTGTTTTGATGATGGTAGTGGAGAGTGCTCAATTGGGTTGAGATCTGGTGTCTGCGAAGGCCATATTGTATGATTCACATCATTTTCATACTGGTCAAACCATTCAGTGGCCCGCTGTGCCCTATGGATGGGGGCAGTGTCATCTGGGAAAAGACCACTCCCATCAGGATGGAAAAGGATCATTACAGGATTTAAGGTGATCACTCAATTTTGTAATGATTTTCAGTGACTGTTCCCTCTGCGAGGACAAGTAGACCCAAAGCATGCAAGCAAAATGCCCCCCACAGTATAACAGAGCCAACAGGATCCCCTCACTGGAAGGGTCAAGCATTCAAGCATTCAGGCATGCACCGTTCTCTTGGTGTACGCCACACATGCACTCGCCCACTTGCCGAGGATATATGGTGAAGGATGACTCATCTGACCATATCCCTCTCTAGAGACCAGCGCCTACGGCTTTTGCACCATTGAACAGTATGAATGGGCATTCATCTTTGTAATCAGGGGTTTGAGCTCTGCAACCCTACGGAAATATCCGTCTCTGTATAACTGTCGACGGACACAGTCTGATCACGTCCTGCAAGGACATTCTCCGTCACCTGAGGCAGAGTTGTTCTTCTGTTTTCTCGAATATATGGCACTGATGCGCGAGCATCACGGCCATCAAACTGTCGACCACTATTTCTCACCCTATTTACGGATGTCTTTCTCGTAGATCTAAAGGCTGTTGTCACTTTAGTCACTGTTGAAATTGAATTGAAACACTAAACACTTGAGCCTTCTTTGTGACTGAAGCTCCATCCATCCGTGCCCCAACCACAAACCTTTCTTTCAAAGTCGCTTGGATCATTTCCTTTTGACATCTTGATACAAAATCAGAATCAACTGGGCCTGCTCAGCATGTTTACACATGCCACAGAGCATGATTGGATGTTAATTGCTTAACTGTACCACACCGTGCACCTGCGTGGAAACATCTTCCTTCATTACGTTTCCTCACTCGTTTCTTCAGGTTTTTCATTTGAGTTGTCACCTGTCAGTAGATTTGAATATAGTGCTTTAGTGCTGGGGGCGGGTGTGCAAAGTGACAAAACGCAAGAGAATGACTGGCAGTATCAGTAGTAACAGCAGTGGGGTGAAGTAATGACGGTAATTAGCATGTGAGTTTTTTTTCTCTTATCTCATGGTTCTTTTAAAATCCAGAGTGGGTTGCAGTACAGAGCTAAAACATTGGGTTCACTGTCCAAATCCTTATGTTAGTGCACTGTATGTCTACCAGAAGGGTCTGCTTGGACCAGGAGGATGTTCCAGGTTCCCTGCCAGGCACCTTCTTCTGGACGGGGTCAACCAACCAGGGTGTAAACAACCATGTGGCATTTAGGTGGAGAGCATGTTTGTCAAGACAAACAGATTTATTTCCATTAAATGTAAGTGTCTTGAACAGGGTGATCAAGACAGGCGGTGTGCGCTTTTGTGTTTGTGTTATTTGCTCCTTC
>JAVQJY010405216.1:0-12500 GCA_036025375.1 Retropinna semoni | reverse complement strand
CCAATAAAATTTATTCAATCATATATTACAAATATGTACATGTCATGTAACAAGTAAATATTAAAATAGACATTTTTAGAACTATCGTTCAAAAGGCCATATGTTGAAAAAATAGGTTTGTTGTGATCTCACATTGAACTGTAAAAGTATGTTTTTTCCTTAGAAGCCACAACATTTTAATGTGCGCAAGACACAACAGATAACACACAAGGAGTGAGGCTGCACATAGTGTTGCGAAAGAACAGAACACAATGGCGCAAAAGCTGGAACACTTCAGTAAACCTCACAAGAATAGTCATAAGTACAGCTTTTCGGGGGAAAAGTACAAACCTGCAATGCATGCACAGCATTGATATCACAAGTCAAAAAACACCAGCTGTGGTGTGGAACTCTAGAAGAGGAAAGAAGAAATGGAGCAAAAATAAAAACAACAAAATTCAACACATGCTTAAGATTAAGCCAACAACAACTAACATCAACAACAATTTGGACACTCAATGTAAAAAAAAAAAAAGAAAAGAAAAAAGAAACAACTTTGGTCCATCAAAACAGTAGACAAAACAAAGTTTACAATCAAAATATCTATCACTTTTTTTTTTACAGGTTTAAAACAATACTTACATGACTATTTACAAATGCACATTCTGTATGTATAAAATAAGTTAAAAAAAATTAAGAGCACAGTCTGTACATTTTGTATGAACACTCACTTAAAACAAAGTAGACTTGAAATCTTTCTTTTTGTAACCCTGCTTAGTGAGTTGTAGTGGAAGGTGGTGGTCTCCAAGCATCTCATCTCCTCCCGAGACTCTACCAGACAGCAGCTCCCAGCGCTGCCTGCCCCAGCATTTGGCCCCTGGGCTAAGGGTGGGTCTGCCCCTGCTCTGCATCAAGTACTTACAATGCAGTCTGTCACCTATGGGCTGGGGCAGTCTTCCTAGGGCGGTTGTTTGATTTCAGCGCAAGAGCTCTGGACAACAAAACTCACGTGTAATGCTCCCTGGCACATACCCATGGCCTGACTAAGTGCTTCACATATTTCTTTTTCATTTTATTCACTTGAACATCCTGAACTGGTCAACAATAAATGCCAGATGAGTATCATCAGCTCAAGGGATCATATTGGGGTGAGGTCAAAGTCGTCGTTGACCTCCACAAGCGGGATGTGAAACTCTGAGATCTCAAAGATGCTGGTGGACTTGTAGGTAGCAGGGTCCAGCTCCTGCAGTTTGAGCTGCCATTCCAGACGCTGAACTGCATTAAGAGCCGCTGCCTCGTGCTGCTGTCTCATCAAAAGACAGGTCTGAGGAGAAGAATAAAAATAAATAATAAAAAAAGATAAAATAAATTACTTGCAGAAAAATATTTACTATATTTTAAGACATTTAATAGGCACTTTAAAGTAAAAAAAGATCTTACCTTGAGTTTATCAAACTTGTCGTCCACATCTTGTAACCAAGACATGAACTGCCTTGCATTGAACCGATCTCTAACTGAGGTTTTGCCATCATCTCCCTAAGAACCAAACACAAAACATGGGGATTGTAATTAAAACAATCCCAGACCAAGCATGCAGGGTTATTAAATTCATTGTTGTCAAGTGCTAAACTTACTGATTCTACAGAATGTGACATCATGCCACTTGCCTGGACATCCTGAGGCATATTATATACTTCAGCATCCAGGAGAACTGTGCAGGCACTGAAAGGAAGCGTCTGATTGGCTAGTGTTCTTGCTGCCCGGTAATGGACTCGGAGGACCTCTTGCTCGTTAGAAACAATCAATTTTTCCTAAAAGAAAACCGGTTTGGTTAACTGTAGTACATAACATTAGATGACAAAACTCAAATGACAAATTTGATGACAAATTTACAGAATTTAATAAACACAAACCCTCTCAATGCTGTGCTGCAAGCGCAGTTTCATGCGGACAACCTCTTGCTGTTTAAACATCTCTTTCAGTTGTTCAGGTAATGAAGGAGGTGGAGTTATCTATTCATTGACAAAAAAAGAAGTTAAACATATTGACAGCAACCTACAAATCCTATATTTGTTGATTAGTTATAATTTTTGTCCCCAAAAGAAAAAGAATAAAACCAAAACAAAAACAACTGACTTACTGTAGGAATACAGAGTTTGCTGAGTGGGTTTCCATCCAAGAGGTAGGACCCATTGAAAGTCACGTATTCATCGTAATACTGTGGGGGCTGGGGGATGACACTGCACAGCACTTTGCGCTTCTCTTCTATCTTCTTGCGAATGTGAAGGAACTCATAGTAAGGGTTGGCCCTCTCTGTCTGGTATGGCTGGATCTCCTCCAGCTTTACAGAATCCACTATAGCTGCCAGAGACTGCTGTGGCTTCTCCTTCCCCTGTTGTGTGGTTGGGCAAGCCTGGGAGGAGGACGACATCCTGGGCATCTTCCTTTTGCGAGGATGGGTCACCTTGTCCATGTCCATGTCCTCATCCAGGGAGCGCAGCTTGGCCTTGGCTCCAGAGGAGTCAGAGTCTCTGTCTCCAGACTGTGGGGAGGAGCTCCCAGAGACACTGCTGCCACTCTGGTCTGTCTGCGCTAGCTGCTGCACACCACTCTGACTCTGCTCTCCTCCGGCAGGGGGCTCCGGCCTCTCCTCGGCAGCAGACACCTCCATCGGCTCCGGACACGGCTCCGCTCTTTCAGGGCCGCTTTCTGTGGTAAAGCTGCCCTCTGATGAACAGCTGTCCTTCTCGGATGGCGTCATCTCAGCATTTCTACCCTTACTCTCCATGGTCGGACTAGCGTCAGTCATCTCCTCAGCCTTGTGATCAGGGCTCACACAGCTGGACAAAGAGGAGGATATAGGACAGACATGCTCACCGTCGTCAATCTGAGGATTGCTGCACAGGCCTGCCATGTCAGTGGGGTCTCTTGATTTCTTACAATCATGGCTGTCACTGTCAATGTCTTCTTGAGTGTGTGTGGGCTCAACATTGGTTCTGTTTGGACTGAAATCCTCTGAACCAGCGGTTTGTATTTGGGTGAAGGTGGAGGGCACTGGACTGCTTATCCGTTTCGTTTTGGAGCCCCCTGATGCACTCTCCATGCTTTCTGGTACGTCTTTGCTTTCTGAGGTGCTAGTTTCGCTGTCAGCAGCTGTTAGACCAGGTGCTGCATCTACTTCTGCTGGCTGAGAAAACTCCATACTGGTATTCTCCACACTGGTATTCTCCACACTGGTATTCAGAGGGGCTTCATTCTGTTGCCTATAGAACTGTACAGACGTTGTAGTGTTAGAGGAAGATGGTATCTGAGAAGATAGAGATGCGGCTGACACCAGAGGCAAGTCCACAGGGGGCACGTCCTTGTCGCAGCATTCTGCGTCCACACCGGAGTGGTCTGCAGGGAGACACTTGACCTCCTGCATTGACAGAGGATCAGTGGCAGTAGGCCCTTTTTGTTCTACAACTGGCGGAGAAACAACTACCTGTGAGAGACTGGTCAAAGAAAGTACTGAATCCTTGATGTCTCTGGTGTTGGCCAGCTGAGGGAGAAGAATACCTGGAATGTTCCCTTCACTCTCAGAGTTGGCA
Source organism: Retropinna semoni (assembly GCA_036025375.1). Classification (NCBI taxonomy): domain Eukaryota; kingdom Metazoa; phylum Chordata; class Actinopteri; order Osmeriformes; family Retropinnidae; genus Retropinna; species Retropinna semoni. The sequence goes on along the minus strand of JAVQJY010405216.1, from coordinate 8,931 downwards.
TCAACATCGGATTTTGCACTTAGAATAGTAGGTGGTGTCAAACTGGCACCACTCTGACTCTCCTCCGCATCTGCAGACATTTCCAAAGTGTGAGCATTCACAGGTTCCTCACTGGTGTGACCAGGCACAGTGGCCTTTGGCAGACTTTCAAAGGGTTTACTCTCAGCAGAGTTCGAGTTCGCATCCTCATCGAGAATAGCCCTAAGGTAAGGGGAAGTGTGTCTGCTCGGCAACGGAGTTCGATTACATTGAGCTGCGTCGGGAAGACTGTTGTCTTTGTCATGGACTACAGGTGATCTGGTGGACTGCAAGACAAAGGAAGACTGGAGGAAAGGTGGCTGTGAGTCTGAGGCTTCAAGGGCGAGGTCCGAGTCGTACTCTCCGGGTCTTGGTGTTAGCGTCGTAGCCTGACAAGAGTCTTCAGAGCTGGCGACAGAGATCATGGAGACAGACCTTGACATGAGGCCTGATCGCTCACTCTCCGGCCTGGGTGACCGACTGAGGCTGTTCTCCATACCAGCCATGACCTTCCCACTGACAGCAGACAGGCTCTTGCTATCTAATGAGAGGGTTCTGGAACTGGTGCTGTCCTTTAAAGGTTTGTCTCGGTTGTGGGCATCAGAACTCTCAGAACTCTTTGAGCGCAGCAGTTCTTTACTCAGGCACGGTTCACTCTTGGTTTTGTCTTTGCTCTTGACCTTTACTGTATCTGTGGATGTGGGACGCTGTTTCATCCTCTCCCTCTCCTTTTGCTTGATCTTCTCAAGGTGCTTCCGATGCCACTGCTCAATCTCCTGGTCCTTTAGGCTAAGCATGCGCTCAAAGCTGGTTTGCATCAGATCGTCATTGACAAGTCTCTTTTCTTTGGGCCGGGAATCCCTGGTTGCAGGGGAGGACTTAGATTTAGCCCTGTCTCCCTCTGCCTCATTGAGTTTGCTTCGGTTAACCTTTCCTTGCTGGGAGCGATCTTTGTGTCTTTCTTTGTCCCGATCCCTGTGCCTTTCAGAGTCTTTGTCCCTGTCCCGGTCTCTACGGTCTCGGTCTTTCTCTGGAGTTCTTAGAACTTCCTCCTTCGTCCTGGTGGACACAGACTTGGCACTCTCAGACAAATAGCCTTTTTTCTCTTCCAAGAGTAACTTCAAGTTGGAGGACGAGGAGCCAGAGGACGAAGAGCTTTCTTTCATTTTTTCTTTCCTCTTCCTATCGCAGTCTTTTTCCTTTTCTTTAGTACGATCAGACTTGCTGTGATCTATGGTCTTCTCAGGAGGTTTTCCTCGCTTATCAGAGCTTGTTCGGTCTTTTTCTCTGTGTTCCCCCACACTGTACTCTCTCTCTTGCCTCTCTCTGTCATTCTTTTTATCCTTATCTTTGATTTTTTTGCTTTCCTCATGTTTCTTTGTTGTGGACATGGACCGGAGCTTTTCAGCCTCCCTGTGGTTCTTATCTCCAGGTGAGTAGGACAAGCTGCCGACAATTCTCTCCTTTTCCTTCAGACGATCCATGGAATTCAGTGGTTCATATTTTTCAGAGTGCTCCACTTTCACCTTCTTTTCCTTGTCAAGATGCCTTTTCTCACCGTCCTTTTCTTTTACAGGAAGCCTTTTGTCATATTTCTCGCGTGAGCCTTTTTCAGACGTTTCCAGCTGGTCTTGATCAGCTGTGATCCCAGTTATGGGTTTGTCTTCCAGCTCCTCTTTCATACTCGTGATATGCAGGGAGTCCTCAGGAATCCGCCCTGAGCCGTGGCAGTCCAGCCTCTCGTCACGCTCACACGGCTTTACATCCTTTCCCCGCTCCTCTTTACCGGCAGATTCCTTTCTCTCTTTTTTCAAAGCTTTGTCTTTTTCCTCTCTCTGCCTCTTGTCCTTGCTGCTGCCGGAGTGCTTATCTTTTGTTCCTCTCTCTTCCTTAACAGGGGAGGCATCTAAAGTCTTCTGAGGAGAGCCACTGTCGTCTATCTCTTTCTTGATTGGCAGAGATTCATCATTCTCATCACTTTTGAAAAAGTTCTCTTTCCAAAACTCCCTGTCAAACTCCAAATTCCTGTGGCTGTCCTTCCTTCCTTCTTTCTGCCTGTGGCGACTCCTCTCAGCCTCGTATTCTCTCCTATGCTTTTCTTTTTCCTTGTATTTTATTTTATGCTTTTTGACCACTTTGCCATCTTTGTCAGTCTTCCGTAAGGCACCCTCACCACTGTCTATGCTATTGCTCATGCCGACTTCTTTATATGGACTGGAGTCTCCATCTTCCCCATCTACACATAACTCCTTCTGATGATGCTTGCTCTTCTCCTTGTGTTTGCATCCTTTACTGCTGGTGCTCTCCGTACAGTAGTCCTGCTCTGTGTAGTGGTTATATTTGACGCCGTCCACTTGACAAGGCCCTTCCCCGATGGAAACACACATCTTAGCATTTTCCTGTTTGAGAGGTGTGGACTGTTTGTCAGTCAGGCTGTGGTTCAGTTTGGGAGATTTAACTGAAGACAGATGAAAGAGATGAACAGAGGACTCGTCCTTGGGGCTGAAGGACATTTTGAAGGAGTCTTCATCCCGGCTTTTGTCTGTGCTCTCCGACACGGTCGCCACAGAGAACACAAGGGCTTTGCTGTTTTCTTTCCCATCCTCTTGATTCTCCTTATTTTTGCTCAGGCTTTTACTCTTCCTCTTCATTTTGCCCTTGTCTCTCTGGTCAGCTGCAAGGCTAAGGTTGTCCTTTTTACTCCTGGCGTCCAAACTATGAGAGCAGGTAGGAGAGCTCCTTCTCTCCGTCAGGCTTTCCATCTCATCACTAGAGCTGTCAGATGTGCAGCACAGGACCCGGTGCGTCCTCTGCTTCTTAGTCTTCGACTGCCCGGAAGCGTCTCCTTTACTGCTCTGCTTGGCTGCAACATGGTTCCTCTCCTTCTCCTCCTTCTCCCTCTGCCTCAGCTCCCTCCTGAGAAGGTGTCTGTCGTTGAGCGCCTTGCTCAGGTCCTCCTCCTCTTCCTCGTCCTTGAACTCGTACTCATCCAGTCCCGACATGGAAGACGAGGCCTTGACAGTGGCCTGTTTGTCATCGGAGTCTTTATCAGCGTCCGAGTCCTCCATGTTGTCATCATCCACACTGGAGGGGTTTACAGAGGGAGGGTCCTCAGACTCTGTTGTAATAGAAGGAGTCACATTTGAAACCAACTTTGACCTATTTGTCTTAGAACCAAATAAGTTGTAAGACACAAATCACATTTAGATTTTTACAGTAGTGATAATCCTATTTCAAGGAAAAGGTATAAACCAACACTTCTAAGAGGAGGCTGTTTGTTTGTTTTACTTCTACAACAAAATGAAGTACAGTACAGGCAGGACCGCATGTTGAGTCCCAGAGTCCTTATTGGTTCTCCATACCTGAGGAACTGTCCTCTGACTCAGACAGGGGAACCTCTCCCTTCAGCAGCTGCTCTAGCTCCAGGGAGTCAGCCACGTCTACTGGACGCTCCCCTCGCTTGTTGGCCTGGAAAGCATTGCCCCCGTGGCGGAGAAGCAGCTTCAGAATCTACATTAAACATGACAGAATCTGGGGTTAGTTTACAGTGCCATGCCAGTATAAATACAGTGTGTGGAAATACTGGATGTTGGGTTTGAATTTATGTTTAAAAAAAAAAGGAGGAGAAGAAAAGCAATGGCCATAGAATAATAAATAGGAATTTTCATGGAATGTCTACTTTTAGGAAAATTAGGAAAAACCTTCTGACATTAAATAGATGCTGTCACATTGAAGAAATCCTAGGTGTCTAGTTTCAAGCCCGATACATGTCTTATCCCTCACATCCCTGTACATCCGCGTTTAGGTCAACCTCTTACATTCTTGTGTCCACTGCTGGAGGCGTCGTGGAGGGGGGTGTCATCGTCCAGACCCTGGGTGTTGACCTCGGCGCCTGCCGCTAGAAGAACCTTCGCCACATCATAGTAACCAAGGTTACATGCTTCATGAAGTGGAGTCCAGCCTGTATGAGGGGGGGTAAAAAAACAGAAAGGCACATGAATACAAAGCTCTCATTGATGTTTGTTGCTGAAGAAGAAAAAGTCCCAGCAGTCTAAGAGAAATACATCTTAGAATATTGGCTTTGTTTAGATGTCCACTGGAGGGCGGGGCTTTTCACCTGCAAAGTCCTTGACGTTGACATCTGCCCCGAGGCTGATCAGCTCTTTGACCTGCTTGGCATCACCGCGGATGGCAGCCATGTGCAGGGGCGTCTCCCCACGCTCGTTCCTCTTGTTGACCTTGTCCTTTTGTCTGGACGTGGTGCTGCTGGGGACCTTCTTCTGTACTGGGGGTGCCTGCAAGGGGTGGCTGGGGGTGGAGTCTGGGGGGAGAGTGTTGAAAGACAGGGTCAGGAACAAAAGCAGCAGACGAAAGAACATGAAAGACTCACAAAAAAATGCTATTGAATCAATGTCATAAATCAGAAGTGAAGATGTGTCAAGTGCCAGGTTACACTTCTTTTACAAAATCTACAGCCAAGGTTATTTCCATTAGAAGTATGTAACATGTTCCAGGATTCTCCCCCCCCCCGCATTATCATCATCAACTTGAGACAAGGGGAAACGTCAGGCAGCCAAACCTGGGCTGTTGTCTCTTGCAGTCATCTGCATCAGGAGGGCCATCTGCTTGCGCTCTGACAGAGGGTAGCCAAACAAGATGTTGGCGGAAGCAGAAGACTTCTTACTTCCAGACTCCTTCTTCACTTTCTTCTTGTCTGGACCATCTTTATCTAAAATAGATCCAGAGCACAGTATATTCAGACAGAGGACACACCATCAATATTCTCTCTCTTTTATAGCAACAGAAAGGTGACGCCGTATTCCCTTTGTGCCCTTAAAACAAGAAGTGCCACAAAATCTCTCGATCTCGCAAAAAAAACAAGATTTGTCTCATAGAAGAAAAAATCAGTCTCAGTAACCAGCCAAGTGCAAACAGCGCTCGTTGTCCCCTCGCCATCAGTCAATAGACGAACCACAGACATGCGTGAGCCACAGCAGAATGGATGCAGTGTGAGACACACACGTGTGTGAATGTGTGTGTGTATGTCCCCAGCATAGAAGGATGGGCGACTTGACTGAGGAGGACTGGGCTGAGGCCCTGGCTGCAGCAGTTACCTGCGTATATCCTGCAGGGAGCCACTAATCTCTCTCCCCAGGTCTCACTCGACTGGCCTGGGTCTGAGTCATCTACAGTGCAAAGCAGAGAGGATGGGGAGGGATAGAGGAGGGAGGGGGAGGGGAGAGCAGGGGAAAGCACTGCATTAACGCTCGCTCGCTCTCACTCGCGCTTGCTCTCGCTCTCTCTCCCTCTCATTTTCCCCTCGCACACGAGCAGATGAACACACAAAGACGCAGGCACACAAACAAACAAACACACACACACACACACACACACACACACACACAGAAGCTCGCAGATACAGATTAGGCCATGACTCATGAAAACATGGAAGACAGTATAGATCCGAGGTGGTCTGGGGAGGCTCAGCGTCTTTGTCCTACAGGAAATAAGCACCCCAGAGAGAGGCCGTTGAATGTTGTATTTGGGAGCCGCAAAGCTGCACCTTAATATTAGATTTCTAGTATAATTTAAGATTTATCCACACAAAAAAAAATCACTACTGAACTTATTTTGATTCCTTTCATAAAAAATTAATTGGAACTGTATCTAATGTTATCAAAAAGAACAAGAGAGAACAAGTTTAATCTGGCAGTGGTCAGGATGCAGAGTCTGCTATGTACTGATTTAAGAATGCAGGACAGGATGTGGCTACTAGTGCTACTGCACAGTATACTGCAGGAGGAGAAGCCTCACTGGCTCACCCTTCGTAGGTTGTACATAGATGTTATTTTGTTTTCCTCCGCAAGTAAATTAGGTTTATGTTAGAGAGAAAATGTACAGATGCTCCTAATAGGTGTATTTCTACTGCTGGCTGCCAGGGGGCAGTTGAGAGCCATGGCAGGACGCCAGCAGTGGTAGCAGACCTGCCAGAGAGGGGAGCAGCTGGTTTACCTGTGTCCGAGTCTCGCTCCTCCATCCTGGGCGGACTAGCAGTGAAGGAGAGCTTGCGCTTCATGGAAGACTTGGGTTTTCCTTCCTTCCCCAGAACTTCGCTCCGATCCAGCTTTGGAGTTTTGGTGAATGGGGATATCTTATCTTTGCTCTGAAAAAAATTATATATACATTCTTATTTATTACAGTTAAGCAAAATTCTGCAATATTGTATATGTTGTACAAAGGTGAAACCACTACAACAGGGACCAGCCACAGTATTCACAGACAATGTCACACACACCAAACTGATTCATCTCGAGTCTTTCAGATTCACCACCTTAGCAAGACAACGGGGGAACTTGATAATTTCCCATTGCAAGATAATTTTCCCTGCTTAATTCTAGTATAAGGAGGTTAAGGGTCAACAAAAATTTGATGCTATGGTCTGAGTTTCACTTGTGGCTGAGACAGTAACAGTCTAGCAGGAGTGTGGAGGTACAGTAGGGTGGCGGTAGTCTAGGAGCGGTGGACCCACCTTCTTCCCCGCCTGTTTGTCCACCATGGCTCCATCTCGGTCGCTCCCAGGTTTGGCCATGGTGCGGCGTGTGACTAGCTGAGACAGCGGTGCTGCAGTGGGTTCATCATGCACCTAGAACACAGAGGAAGGAGCCAGATAAGCATCTCTGTGCTAGCTCAGTGGCTGAATGGCCCAGCCGTGTTTGGATTCTCTATACAGTACGTAGGAGTGGCAGCAAAACACAAAGCAAGGGATGTAATTATGTTCGCAGACAACCTGCTTGCACTTAGCCCAAAGGTAAGCCTAAACTTGTTAACAGCCCTGAAAAGAAACAAATCAATAAAAAAAATTATAACGTAGACCTGGTAAAATTATACATAATCACTAGTGGGTTTTTTGCACAGTGCCATAATGACATATAGTATGGTTTAATAACAGAACCAATTAATATCGCTCACAGTCCATGCCAAGAAGTGTGTAGCCTGAAGTAAGAACAATGATAAAAATGGCCAGCTAGTCGTGGCTTAATAATAGAGGCACAGTGGGGGAAATCGTAGAAATTTCCATGACTCTCGATACTACAGCGCTCAGCCAGCAAGCAGGGGAAAACAAGCACATGAATCATGGTGTAGGGGCTCTCTCAGATCCTCTATGTACAGAAACCTCCTCCCTTCACACAGGCCCACTCATCAGCATGACCAGAAGTGCCTCTGATGTGGTTCATGCTACTAGGTTATGGTAGTCTACCCTCTCGTATGAATAGACCTACTGTGGGTGCTACTACAGAGTCATGCAGCAGCTCTCAGTGCTTTTGAATTTAAACCTAGAGAGGAGCAGCACTGTGACAAGCCAGGTCTGTGTGTGGGAATATAAAGTTCCTTCACTTTACGCCCATACAGCAATCTTCTTACTAATTCTGCTGAGATCCATGTCTGACATCATATCATGAAGGGCTTTGCTCGAGTGATATCAGGACTACTTTGGCAAAGTCAATCCAAACTAACAGGACATCTGTAACAGTAGAACTCTAACAGCATAACAAATATTAAGACAACAACTGTTCATTCAACGCTGGCCTCAACCACCTGAACAACCGGGGGACACCAAAACCACACGCTACCGTTTACATCTCAGTACAGATGTTCTCATGACACGGCAGGCTTCCTTCAACAGGCCTCGCCTCCAGCCAGTACTAGTAGTCATTACTCAGCAGATATGCTGCATTGTTGTTCTGACAATTGATGGGTGGAACGAACATGGCCAGGCCACAGGGAATGCGAGTGCATTTGTTTCAGAGTGTGTGTGTGTGTGTATGTGTGCCAGTATACCAGGGTATTAAAGCGGCACGGATGCCCAGAGATGAGACAAGAAAACCGCTGACAGGACTCCAATCTGGCCCGGGAATAGGCTAGGAGGGTGTGACTATAATCACTGAGGTATTTGGGCAGAGGCCAGTTTAGCATTCACATCCACTGTGCTTCACACTCATGACCTGCTATGGTCTGCATAAGTCTCTGCAAGTGCTGCCATTAACCTTGAAGGCAAGATCAATTCACGTCTTGATGACTCCTACAGCATACAGAGGCAGTGTTTGGCATGAAGGCAGGTGGGCTAACTGACACGCTCAAAAAGGGACAATTCGGGATGCACCGATGCTACGGCCGAACATCTTTATCGGACGATTTTGGCCTTAATGACTGCCATCAGCCTATTGACAATTAGGAAGACATCCACTGATAGCAGATACCGATGTTTGGGAAGTCAAAGCTTAGATCTTGTTTAATGTCTGGCGTTGAAGAACTGTCGTTTGTGTAGCATTTAGTGCAGCTGCTGGATGAAGTCGTTTAAACATCAGTAGGTCAGTAACGGAGAGGCATCAACGTGTAGCTTGACTTCAAGGATGCAGATGTCATTACTTAGTGACATTACTTGGTGGGGTAAATGTAGGCCATAGAAGAGCTTGTGACTATTTTTTACAATCCACAAAAGCAACATTGAGTAATTCTAAACTAAACTGTTCTAAATGAATACAGTAACACTTACAAATAAAACTACAGCCTACTGTAACAAGAATATGTTCAATAAACACCAAAATATTAATTAGAAGACTTGTTTCAAGATTCTTCTGTGGTCAGCTTGGTTTAGGCAGATGCTGAAGCAGAAAAATTGTAGATAACTTGACAATGCTGTCACGTGAAAGACTATTTTAAAGGTTATATTAAAAGATGTTTCATGCATTTGTTTGATTTAATTTGTGTTCATTCAAAGATAGTGTGGTAAAAGACTGAAGGACAGTTACGTTATTTAGGATATTACAATAAAGATTTTTGTTTCCCTGGCACAAAAGTGGTAATAAAAAAAATTGTCATGGGCGACTGGCAAAATTCTTATTTTAAATATTG
>JAVQJY010400371.1:0-17341 GCA_036025375.1 Retropinna semoni | reverse complement strand
CCACCCCTGACCCCACACCCCACACCCCCGACCCCTCACCCCCGACCCCTGACCCCCCCCCCCCTGTCCCAGGCTTCGTCTTCAAGCCCAGGTGTCTTACGTGTGTAGGTAGGTAGATGTCGTAGACCGCTCCCGAGTCCACATCCACGGCGTGGAAGCCAGAGCAAGAACCGTAGATGACCTTTAACCTCTGGCCCTCCTCCACGGTCAGGTCCACCAGCAGGGGCTTGTGCACCAGGTCACCGAACGACTGCAGAGAGGGAGGAGCTTCGTGAGCAACCAGGAAGTGAAGACTTGGTGATCAGGCTCTCAAGGGGAGAGCTGGCTTGTTGCAACACAACGGTGAGTCATGAGTGGGCCTGCATGTGTGGAGGGACTGAGTCACCAGTGGGCGGGGGCTCACCTTGAAGGCCATGAACTTGTGGTAGGGCTTTGGTGCCCATGCGTAGACCTCCACAGAGTTCTTCAAGGCAAGGACCAGGAACTTGATCCTCTCGTATTTCACTGAAACACGGAAACAAATAAGACGGTTGCCAAGCTAATTTCAGCGAGCTTCCAGTAGGTGACTATCTGATAATGACTGTTCATGTCATTCTAGTGCCACCGGCTGAATCGGAACATACCAACTTTGTAGTGGACACACCCCTCCAGGTCCCCCACGGTGGTCCAGCCCTGCTTCTTCTCCACCTCGGGGTCGTTATGCAAAATCTTGTTCCTCAGCCAGGACAGGTAGTACACTCGTAGCTTGTTCTTCTTGCCTGAGAGAAAGAGAGGGAGATGGTAGGAGAAGAAAGGAGAGGAGAAGGAGGGGTCATTTCGACACTCAGACATTCCCACTGAAATTCCCGAACTCCATCCAAGGTCATTTGGAACAGGCCCTGGATGCTCCAGCCCTCCCCTAGTGCTGACATAGTGTGAGGCTGCGTACCTGAGATGGTCACCAGGACGTTTAGACCCTCCAGGACGTCCATCTGCTGGATGCGACGGCGGCTGATGAGGGGGTAGACCTTCCCCTGACCGCTACGGTCCAGCAGCATCAGACCGCTCTCTGTTCCCACCAGCAGGTTCACTCCTACAAACATCGACCACAATGTCAGTTTAGCTTTCTTTATATGCAGGCCCATATGTATGTATTAAGCCATGTAAGGACAGCAGATATGAATGTGCTGATGGAGGGTCTGATGTAAGTATGAACGTGAACATTTCATTGAGTAATCCAACGCCGTTCTCCCTACCCCAGAGAGCTGCACACAGAATCTCGGAGTTGAACCTCTTCTTGTATTTGCGAATCTCGGGCGTGTCGCTCTGGGGGCGGGTGTTGACGGGGTTCACGTTGACCACGGAGCCCTTCCGAGACGGGTCGGCCCTCAGGGCGTCCGCCAGGCGGCCATCGTTCCCGAAAGCTGCCGGAGGGAGGCGGCCAAATGGTCAAAGGTCAACCAGTGGAGGACTGGAAAGGACCACCGCACACCCACACGCACGCAGCCACACGCACCCACCCACACACACATCCCCACCCCCACACACACAGCCAAGTGCACACACACACAGCCAAGTGCACACACACACACAGCCAAGTGCACACACACACACAGCCAAGTGCACACACACACACAGCCAAGTGCACACACACACACAGCCAAGTGCACACACACACACAGAGCCACACCCAGCGTCTTACCCATGTTGTTGAGGGAGCTGCCGCTGGAGGGGGAAATCTGCAGCAGGCGCGGGTCGATGAAGGGAGTGAAGGAGGAAGACGACTTGTGTTTCTGCATGGTGTTACTGGCCGACTGGGTCTGAGACACAGGTAGGGGGAATAAGACCAAACACTCACACACACAAAGGCAGCACTCTACCTGCGCTAGGCCTCCACCTATCTGGAGCCAACAGCCTCAGTGCTGAACGGGTAAAACATCTCAATAGCCTATAGAAGTTAGGGCCTTAGGGGTTGTTATGTTCAACTACATGGTTTAAAGAGCTAAAACATGATATTTTGAATCATTCTGAATTGGATGGGCAGTAGGAGGCGCTATTGGGGTGGCCTCGCCTGTTTCATCCCATTTATGGGTCCATTTTGCCGAGCTCAGGTCTCATTGGAAAGACTGCCCCTGATAAACCTATAACTAATTATATAACCCATAACCTAATATTTCCATCATCATTAACTTATCTACGGCAGAACTGGGTTTCGTTAGCCTGATATCATGACGTTTTCCTAATGACTAAAACAAGAGCATGATTTCTTTCATAGACGTAACATGCGTGACACAGTTATCGACATGCACTTATGACGGCTGTGTTAAAGCAGCAGCGTTAAGGCTCTAGAGAGCAGAGGAGCTAAGCAAGCATAGAAGGATGAGGCGGTTTGATGGGAGGAAAACCAAAAGGGAAATGAATGGAATAGTCATTTGTGAAATGTGATGAGACAAAAAAATAAAAACAAAAAGTGCAAAAGCCCAAAGGGTTCAAAAGAATCCAAATCCACCACCAGAGTGGCCTACGCTCTCATTCTCAGTCTTATCTCATTTGTATTAATGAGCTGATTTAGATGACTGATCCACAGTAACAAATACATCATTTCCGGAATATTAGCCCAAGCTGAAATGTGTGTCATTTATGTGGAGACATAGTCTCCAATGAAAGTCTGAGGAGAATAAAAGTAGCCTTCACACACAGATGGGCTGAATGACAACTAATCAATTACTAAAGCAAAGAATCCAGACACACTTGATTTCAGAACCCAGCACACAGTTAAATCACCAAACAAGCATGCTACCACCCAAGCAGACTACATCTACTTTATGGATTCTATGATCAAACAGCATTGCACAACACAAATGCCAAGGAGAGATGGGAGGTGAAGTACGTATACATACTTTTGAACTTTAATGAAACACTAATTGGACTCCATCTCCCAGGACACACCAGGGCATCATAGTATAGCCAGTGTAGTGTTCTAGAACCTTAGCAAAAGTACAAGCCATTTGCTGGCTCATAGCTTTGCTCCACCTCCAGGGGGCACTAGTGTGTTAGCAGGCAGTGTAGTAACTCAGACAAGTTAAGCGCAGCAGCCCAGAAAGACAGTCAGTCAGTCAACCAGCCAGTAGGGGGCAGAGCAGAACCAGAGTATCCAGAACAGAGAACCTGGTGGAGTGGGGGACATACCTCCATGGCAGTGAGCTTGTCCAGGGGGGTCTGTGGGGACATGGCAGGGCTGATATGGCTGGAGGAGGGGGAGGAGATGGAGGCGATGGAGGAGGAGGAGGGGGAGGATGAAGAAGAGGGGGGGCGGTGGCTCTGCTGGATAAGGTCTGGTAGGAGGTGAATGGGGCCAGCAAAGCCGTTTTTCTCCGGGTGGCCGTGAATGAGAGGGTGAGGCTGACTGTGGCCGGGGGCCGGCCCAGCCTGGGAAACAGCGGCCGGGCGCTTTTTTTCTACTGCGCTCTGGAATCAAGAACAGGGATCATTGGGTCTGGGCTCGGACGAGCAGGAGGAAGAAGAGAAGGAGGAAGAGTAGGGGCTCTGACTACTCTGCAGGCCAGTACATCAGCCACTATAAAAAATCATGTGTCTCCTCAATGTTTCATTCTCTGCTTAAAGTCCATCTTTATCCAACTGTTAGAAGTTCATCCAACACAAACCGCATTACCAAGCTTTACAGTGGAAAAACAGTAAAAGAATGTAACATGCCTTTCTAGCAAAAAATAAAAATGATAGAAGCTTTGTAACATAAGGAAAATGAAGTAGAATCAAGACTGTAACAACAATGGAACTGGTGAGATGGGTGAAACACAGACAACGTTAACATTTGGACAGACTTTTCTCTGGGCTGCGTGAACTAGCAGAAGTGTGTGCGTGTGTGTATGTGTGTGTGTGTGTGTGTGTGTGTGTGTGTGTCCTTCCCTACCTGTCTGATGACCAGGGTGCCATCTTTAGAGGGAGTGGTGGCCTGGTCGCTCTCGGAGTCGTCGGCCAGCAGGGTCTTCAGGGACGCCGTCTCCCCATTGCTCAGTCTTCTACAGGCGCAGTCGAAAGTAGACGAAGAGGAGTAAGGGCAATGTCTCAAAAACGTATTGTGTTACGATTAAAAAATACAGTTACAAATACATTCATCTTGTATTAATTTGGTTTCATCAATGGTTTGTGTGGCTTCATACTCAGTATTGAAGCTGCGTTGCTACATCAGTCCTCTGCACTGACACTAGCAGGCTCGCTAACTGCACAAGTTTGGTTGAGAAGACAAGAGGGAGGGATGGCATGTTTAAACAGCCCAGGTGTATAGAACCGTCACAGCTGGGGGTCATAAGTTCACAGGTCATGGGGTTAAAGGTTACACACCCAGCCCTGGAATCCTCCGCCCCAGAGGTGGACTCCTCCCCTCCGTCTTGATCCACTTCTTCGTCGTCGTCTTCGTCAGTGGTCCCTGACTCCTCGCTGGAGGAGGAGTAGTCCGTCACCTTGTTGGGGGGTCGCACGTCTTCCACGGCCCGCAGCTCCTTGGCCAGGGCCGTCAGATCCTGGGGGGGGTGGGGGGGGGGGGGGGGGAAAGGTCAAGCAGAGTTTGAACAGAATAAACCTCCCTCCCCTCAAATGAAAGTTCTGCGTTCACAGATCTGCCATGATTGAGTAGGCTAAAGCAGGGACAGCATCTCCTTTCATTTGTCAGTTCCATCGTGCTAAATCAGAGCCTCTGTAGGGGAGGTGACAGGTGGAGGGGATGTTGCATTCTCTTAGTGTTCCAAGAGGCAACACTCAAATCACCCATGTCACCAAGGGCAGACACGGCCCTAGTTCTGCTAATTAAAGGCGTCCAGGAATACCTCTGCTATGCGTATAAACACTGGAATAAGCTTAACCTTAATCTTAAAAATAGAACATCTACATATTGTAAATTATAGCATAACTATGTTGTATTTACTGCACTTCCTGTGTATATTGTGTAATATTTTTGCACCTCTGGTAAGATGCTATCTGCATTTCATTGGCTCTGTACTTGTACTCTGCTCAGTGACAATAAATAAATCGAATCGAATTGAATCAAATCTTAAACTGCGTAAGATGAACTCTCAGTGGGCTGGATGAATAACAGGAGTTTAGGAGCTGCTGAGTATGGACTGGGTAGGCAGGAGGGCACCGAGACGAGACAAATCAATCAGGACTGCCAGGCATGGGACACACAATGACGGAGCGCAAAACGGGGGACAAAAGTGGGTTGTATTTCTGGGAATCTGTTTCACTGATCCTGTATTTGTATTTATATCAACACCGAAGCAGGAGCTGTAGGTTAAACGATGCAAGCAAAGCCAAACCATAATGAAGAGCGTGTTTTACTGGTGTTTGCACGTGCTAACCACATCGACCTATAGTCAAGCCCCCCCATAAACCCATGACAGGAGCCGCCACGGGCCAGGTGGGGTCAAAGAAGAACCGAAAGAGACAAAATAAAACTCAGCAATGCTGCCCTTAGACCTACAACAACATACTGAACCAGCCTCTCTCTCTGTACAGCTACTACATGAAACGACCCGACAATGTTATCAGGGGAGTGCTTACCGCTGGCCGGTTCGGTCTGGCAAAGTCCTTCTTTTCGTCAGGCTTTTTGGCAGCGTTCTCGGGGCGTTGCAGCGGAGAGCCCTCTGACTTGGAGGAAGCTGCAGGGGAGGAACAGTAAACCAGGTTAATAATCGAGGAGAGTGAGCAGATAAGGTAGCGGGATGGGGTCATGATTGGGTGCTTTATAATGGGTGGGTGAGGAGAATATCTACTGTCTATTTGCTGTTTTGGACCTTAAGATAATCTTTCATTTGGGACAATTATGGGACAGTTGGAGAAGATGGGAGCCTAGCAGGTGTGTTGGTACTGGACTCACAGCGGGGTCTGAACCTCTCCCCAGAGCCGGCCTGAGAGCCGGAGTTGGAGGACCCGGAGGAGCTGCCGCTGGCGGGCCTGGGTACCAGCTTCTCCACGCGGTCCCACAGCAGACGAGGCTCCGCGTTGCTGGAATACACACACACGCACACACACAAACACACGCACACGCACACACGCAGATCAGTCATGTACACACACTAAGCAAAGACCTACACAAAGGCTAACGTTCACACACTCACCACCCTGTCACCAACCTCGTACGCCAACACACAGAGACATTCTCCTAAACAAGCTTCTAGCATCCCACTGTCAGATTTAAACAAGAAAATGCAAAGCTGGCTGATATTCACCTGCCGGCATTCCTCTGTCCGCCCTGGTTGTTGGCCTGCGCCCCGCCGGGCAGGGGCGACTCACGACGGGACAGCACCGGGGACCTGGACGTAGTCCTCACAGGGACCTGAGGGTCGACACACAAACACTAACCGTTACGGCCACCAGGAGGCGCAGTAGGGACAGTTCCCAGGTGAGCAGCCACCCTCCTCCACCACAGAGCGTGTTAGCCAACACCCAACCAATGCAGCGAAGGGAGACGTTCTGTCTACGACACCAACCGTCACCACAAAACCCAAATGACTTCACCAAAAAGCAAGACTGTACTACTTCTGAACACATCCAGTGTCATTGACGTAGACATGGATGTGCGGACTAGTAGATAAATGAGAGATGACAATGGATGAGAGAGTGACGCTTTGGTGAGCAAACAATAGCAGAGTGACTTAAGGGCCAGGGCGCGGTTAGCAAAAATCTTAGACTTCACAGCAACATGGATTTCTACCGCACCAATCTGTGGAGACAGTCTCGAGCAGAGATGGACACCCTGTGAGACTGCAGACAGGCTAGACCCTGTGAGGCCCACTGATGTGACTAAGAAGCAGCATGGAGGGAAGCGGGAGGAAAGGGTGGGTGGGGGGGGTCCGTCTAGGCTGTCCTTACCCTGGGGGGAACCTCCTCGCTGGGGCCCGGGGCGGGCTGCTCGGCCCTGGCTTGGGGGTGGAGGTGGGAGGGGTGGGGCTGGGTGGGGTCAGTGCGTGCGGGTGAGGGTGCCTGTGGGTGGTGGAGGTGGTGGTGGAGAGCGTGCTGGGGCTCCTGGGAGCGCAGGTGGAGGTGTGCAAAGCTAGGGACGATGGCGCCGGGCTCGCTGAAGGAGTGCGAGCGCGAGACGACGGGGGGAGGAGGAGGAGGAGAGGGGGCGGCGCTGCTGCTGCTCTTTAGAGCGGCCAGGTGGGACCACTGGACCTTTCCGGAACGAAGGAAGGATGGATGAGAGGACAGACACAGAGAGGGAGGGAGGGAGGGAGGGAGGGAGGAAGGGAGACAACAGAGATGAGTGCAGATGAGCATGGGTCCAACATACATGTGCATGTACATACACATGCATAGGCAGAGACAGAGATACACACACATTTATCACGGCTGGATAATACACATACAAACACGGGTGAAACACTGAAGATCGTGGCGCTAGGACAACAGAGGAACAGTTAAATGACGGAGGGGAGAGAGGGAGGTCGAGTATACAGGAGCTGGGCTTGGCCGCGCAGCAGACTATCTGCAGCCTCCACTACAATACTGTACCCATTTCTGCTCACTCTCACGAGGTGAAAAGGTCCTTCCACAGGGTCAAAGAAACCCAAGACAGCACCCGACTCCCACTTTAAATCACGATCATAGCAACCCGCATTCCGAGGCAATTCTAAACAGATATTTTTGCCTGTTTGGCTTCATCCACGGGCAGGAGATGAGAACCAGACAGACAGCTTCTTAACTCTTGTGACTGGGTGCCCGACCTTCCCTGTCCTACTGTCAGATAACATTCTGAAGGAAGAGAGGTTGGGAGAGGGATGGAGAGGGATGAAGAGGGGAGGAAGGGAGGGTGGGAGGGAGGGAGGTTACCTGTGGTTCCATGGGCCGGTGCATGGCAGGCTGTGCGGACTCAGAAGAGCCGCCGTTGGAGAAGGGCTCGGAGCGGGGGGGGACGGGAGGCTGCTTGGTGGGGGCAGTCTGAGGGGAACCCTGGATGTTTTTGCGGTACCGTTCATCGGCCTGGGGGAGGGGAGGACGTGGGGGAGAGTGAGGGTGAGTTCCTCGTTTCACTACTAACACTCAACACAAACATACGCTACACACAAGGAACATGACCAGCAGGCAACAGCCATGACCGGTCTGAGGTTTCCCAGCATGCTCTTGGGTAGGGTCAGTCAGACACAAACATAATATGCTTCCGTGGGAGACAATGGATCAGCATCTCCCGGAGCGTGGTTTTACACGACGGCTAGACACGAACACATACATGTTATTGACACCACAGAACTCTGTTGGGTTGTTCCAGAGGAGGGAAGCTGTTCTCTAAGAGCCCCCGTAGAACACATACATTAGTAAGGACCTCATCCATTCACATGCAGTGGCCCCTTCTCAGTTTGCACAGAAGTCAACTCGGTGGAAAAGCCAAAGACTTCCAAAGAGTTCACAAGCAAAACCCTTGCATTTAGTTGGCAGGCCAATAAAAATGGCCTTCGGATGAGAGAAAATGATGTTCTAGAAACAGGCTTTTTACGCCATACTGATGGCCTGGTCAGGTTTCAGAATTTACCAGAAAACACGTTATTGTCTTTTTTAGATAATATTTGTTGGAACGCAATTATAATATTTGTACACAATCCCAATAAATACATATAGAGTGTTCTTTCCTGAAGGAGTAAAAGAAATTAAGTGATTATTTAAAAAGTAGTAAATTGCAAATGGAGATTCACATGGTGCCATCAAATCATGAGGGCTGAATGCGAACTAATCTCGACAGAAGAGCAGCTAACGGTTTACCTCAGCCGCGATTACGGTCTCATTAATCTACAGTTCTCAAAATGACTCTTCCGTCTTTTTTTTTTCCGCTCTGCCCGCTCAAAATGGAGATTAAGATTAGGATGTTTAATCTTCAAAAGGTTTTAGTAGTCGAAAAGCAGCAGATAGGCAAGCAAAGGCAAAAAAGAGAGAGCCAAGAGTGAAGAAAAACAGCTTGGCCTTGGTTCAGTTTTAGAGAGGTAGCGTTAGCGTGAGCTAGTGGTTTTCTTTCCTCTGACTGGACAACCTGCTTCAGCTAAACAAAGTAACCCATTCACTTCACGTATTGCGCCGTGACACGCAGAAATCAAAGGGTCCTCTAAGCAGTTTATCTCTTTGAAATCGCACTTCCACCACCGATATCAGTGTGGCTTCTCAAGTCAACCAGTTAAATAGGGTGTAAAGAGCTACTCGGTTCCATTTTAGAGGGCAGGGTAACTGAGGAAAAAGAAAACCATAGTTGCGGCTCACACCACTCCACCTCACGACCACCCAGGATGTGTAGTAGAGAAGAAGAGAGGCAGCAGGAAGCAGCAGGCAACAGGGGGGGAGGGACACAGGAAGTTCACCTCTCTGATTTGCCAAGGAGGATGACAGACAGGGTCTACAGTCTGCTCCGAGTGTTCTGTCAGAGGGGTCAGTGAAGGGTCTGACCCGTCAATCTTGATGGGGATACAACTGTCTGGGAGCTGGCTAGCATCAGGGGACATGTTCTCCCAGTCTCTGTCTTTGTCAGGGACCGGGGGAGCGGAGGGGTCGTGAGTCGTCGTATTAACATCTGGGGACAGGGCCTTCTCTGGCTCCAGGGGCGCCGTCTGGGGCGCATCGTCAGGGGATGCGGCTAGCGAGGCTGTTGTGGCTAGGCTTGCGTCTGGGGACCCTGACCGGGGGGCTTTGGTACAGTCTGGGGTTCCTCTTTTGGGGTCTTTGGTCTTGCCACATGGCTGCGGTGGTTTGTGGTCCTGCTGGAGGGACAGCAGGTAGGCCTGCTCCTGCTGCAGGCGCTTGTGGAGACGCTCGGCCTTCCGCTGCTCCTCCAGCTCCCGCCATTTGAACTCCTGGTGCAGAGCGTGCGAGTGTGTGTTTTCAGGAGGGCACCCTGGTCACTGTTAAGGAGTGGGTCTACAGTACCACACTCTTCTAGATGTCTAGACTAGACGGATTAGATATAGGGAAACGCACTCGGGGATTATGAAACCAGATTACAGTACCAGGGTTCAGATGTATTAAAAAAGAAAAAAAAGACATAATAGGTAAGCAAGACAAAAAGTCAATGCTGTACAAATAGTAAAAGATAACTCCATATCAGTACTTCTCTTTACACAGGTTATATGTCTAATCCTTAGATAAATAACTGATTTAGGAGCAATCAATGGCTCATGTCTAGCCATTCACACTTGAATTCACACAATGAATCATGACCCCAAAAATCCATCGGAGTAACTCCCAATGACATCTCCCACATAAAGCACTTCCTGTCAGGGGAGGTAAAACAATGATGCACTTGGTGTAAGCAGAACGAACTGCACTAGTGAGGAAGTTACGTGGGGACCTTTCCCCACAGCGAAACTTATGGGGGGAGGGAGGTCTGTTGAGCAGCCGTTTCTCAAAAAAAATGTAACATTCTGTTGTGACAACCAAAAGGCTACCGTTCATTAAAAAAAATGTATAATTGAATTACCGATCTTCACCAGTGAATTTTTTTTTAAATCATTCGCTTTAAACTGTAGTTTCTTCAAAAGGCTTTTAAAAGATTTCCGCTCTAAGCTTTTACTCCGATATTTATATGGTGCATTCGATGGATATAACACGTTCCTTAAGATCTGGTCAAACTAACCCTCACGCTAACAAATAGTCTAGTGGGAACTAAACCATCTCAAAAAGTTGCTTGAATGTTCTCACCAGCAGGATGGCTTGTTCATGGAGCAGCTGCTGCTGCAGGATCTCCAGGTGCCTCTGCTCCTCCTCCAGCTGACGACGGATGTACTCCTGCCAATCAAACACAGGGGCGTGAGGCGAGAGGCAGGAAACGGGAGGGGCCGGGAACGCTCCGAGAGCGTTTGTTTGCCTCCGCCTCACCTGCTCGCGGTCGCTCCTCCTCTTCTCGTCCTCCGCCCTCCTGCGTTCCTCCTCCTCCTTCCGCCGTCGCTCCATCTCCTCGACGCGTCGCTTGTCCTCCTGTTCGCGCCGGCGCTGCTCGCGTTCCTGTTGCCGCCTCATCTCGCGCTCGCGCCGCTGTTGCTGTGGGACACCAGGAGGAGAAGAAAGAGAGCCTCAGCAGTGGAACATCGAGCAACTGAGCTCACCCAGATCGGAATAAATGACTCCCCTGCCTCTTAGATGTGTCGCCTCGTGGCCATCTCTCACTGTGAGCTCCCACCCTCCCTTTCCTTTCATGCATCCATCCATCCATCCATCCATCCGTCTGTCCGTCCATCCGTCCATCCATCCATACCTCCTCCAGCCTTCTCCGTTGCTCCTTCTGCTGCTCGATGCGCTTCTGCCTCTCGGCCAGTAGTTGGCGCTTGTACTCCTCCTGCTCCCTGAGCTGCTGCTCCTGCAGGAGCTGCTGTCTGCGCAGCGCCTCCGACCGCTCCTTGTTCTCCTGCTGCAGCCGGATGAAGTCTCGGCGCAGCGTGGACTCTCCCGGTACGTTAACGATGGAGCTGGAGAGGACGAGAGGGGGGGACGGGTGTTAGGTCACTGAGGCCTGGTCGGAGCTGCAGCTGGTAGTACTGGCTGAAACAAAGATGGTGGCAGGAAATGCCGTCGTCATACCTGGGCTCTCCTTCCTGCTCTTGAGGATCCTCCTCTTCCTCCTCGCTGCCGCTGTACTCGTACTCAGTCTCATCTGTTAGGAGAGACAGCAGGAGGACAGGCTGGGTAAGTGTCTTAAACAGGAACCATTAGAATCAAGCGAGGCGCCTAGTCATCTTCCACGGTCAAACGGGCCTAGTGAAGTCCACCCACCCTTCTCTCCCCTCTTCTTCTTGGTGCGGTCGATGTGGTCCTTGAGCTGGATGCGCACCTGGCGCTCGTTGGGCTGGTCCCTGATGAAGGGGTGCTTGAGCAGCTGCTCGGTGGGGGGGCGCTGGGTGTAGTTCTTCACCAGGCAGCCCTCGATGAAGCTGAAGAACTTCTTGGACCTGGAGGGAAGAAGCGAAGAGGAGGAGGAGGAGGAGGAAGAGAAAAAGCCATTCAAAAGAGAGGAAAAAAGCAACAAAAAGGGGAAACCAATTCCATGAGTCCTTGAACCCCTGAAAGTGAGGTCATGACCTCTATCAAACAATCCTCTACCAACAGCTGAAAGTCTGGACATCAGAGGACAAGAGCTCTACAAAAGAACACTGCTTCCAGTCATTCACAACGTGCGCCACAGAAAATATGAAAAAAGCTCTCATTAGTCATGAAACCAGGCAGGTCATCATCATCATCGCTACGGCGCGCCAGCGGAAAAAAGAACGTTTCACAGAGCGGAGTTTTTCCTTGTAAAGTCGCGCCAGTAGTCTTGTGATGCCGTGTGCCAACATGCCTGCCAGGTGTGCCACAGCTGCCCAGCCATACTAGCGGTAACAGAGCAGTGTGTACTCTAGGTACAGACCTTGTCTCAATGTCCAGCGTGAGCTATACAGTGCACAGAATACCAGATCTCTTTGCTGAGTCCCACTGCACAGACAAGCAGCTATTGCCATGAGTACAGGAAGTCAAGCCAAGTCAAACTTTCGTACATGCTTTTGGTTAAATTAGACTGTGCGTCTGCATTGCCTGCTCTAGTGTAAATGAGGCAACTTGTTGGCTTCGTTCTGGCTGCTTGGAGGCTGCTTGGAGGCTACCAGTGGGCTGCTTGGAGGCTACCAGCAGGGTGCTTGGAGGCTGCTTGGAGGCTACCAGCAGGGTGTTTGGAGGCTGCTTGGAGGCTACCAGCGGGCTGCTTGGAGGCTACCAGCAGGGTGTTTGGAGGCTGCTTGGAGGCTACCAGCAGGGTGCTTGGAGGCTGCTTGGAGGCTACCAGCAGGGTGCTTGGAGGCTACTTGGAGGCTACCAGCAGGGTGCTTGGAGGCTACTTGGAGGCTACCAGCAGGGTGCTTGGAGGCTACCAGCGGGCTGCTTGGAGGCTACCAGCGGGCTGCTTGGAGGCTACCAGCGGGCTGCTTGGAGGCTACCAGCGGGCTGCTTGGAGGCTACCAGCGGGCTGCTTGGAGGCTACTCACCACTTCTTAGACTTGAGCCTCGGAGGAGGGTTTCTCGGGATGAGGAAGAGCGCTCTCATCGGATGCATGTCACACAGCGCTAAACAAGAGAAACAAACGTAAGCATTGGCTTGGCCATCAGAATGGATGCACCAGGACATGAGCGCGGCGAGTCCAGGGAGGCAGGGTACTCACGTGGGGCTCCTTCAGCCATCTCAATGGCCGTGATTCCACAGGACCACAGGTCGCTCTGCAAGGAGAGAGGCGTCAGCACACATACACACATCACGCAAAAAGCTGTTAAGTCTGAGTATGTGTGTGTGTGTGTGTGTGTGTGTGTGTGTGTGGGAGGGAGGGGTGGGGACCTATCTTACTCTGTAGTCGTAGGTGGCGTCTGGGTTTTCATCACAGGCGATAACCTCTGGGGCCATCCAATAGGGAGTACCGATGAAAGTGTTCCTCCGTCCCACTGTACGATCAAGCTGGGCGCTCACACCAAAGTCCACTGTGAAGACAGGGCACCATTAACAGCCTGCCCGGAAACAGGCTCACACTGACAGCACCGACAACAAACTGACGGGCAAGGACACCAATGTACCTGTCCGTCAGAGGACTGCCAAATCAAACGCGCCACACAAATGTTCAAGAATGCTCATTTTGACTCCATCAGGATCTGGTTTGTGTCACTCACCGAGCTTGACCTCGGCGTTCTCCGTCAGCAGGACGTTCTGGCCTTTGATGTCGCGGTGGATGACGTGGTGGGCGTGCAGGTGGGCCAAGCCCTATGAGGAACACAGAGGAAGATCTGATCAGGGAGCAGCCAACGGAAGATCAACAGATGAAGTTGCAGATTGAAGCCGCTTAAGAGGACAGTGTAGCCGGGGCAGAGGAGAGAGGGATGGTGAGGAGGGATGGTGAGGAGGGATGGTGAGGAGGGGTGGACGAGGGTTGGAGAGGGGACATCAGACCCACCCTGAGGATCTCTCTGGAAATGTAGGCGATCCAGTCCTCCTTCAGCTGGTTCCCCTTGGTGTTCTTCACCAGGTCTGTGATGGAGCCGGCGCCACAGAACTCCATCACCAGCTGCAGAACACACACACACACACACAAACACACACAAACGTCACTTTTTATGTTACAGGATTATTGTCGATGATCATTAGCATTAAATATAAAAGCTATGACAGCTGTCTAGAGTAGGCTAGGCTAGCTCACCCAAAGCTGATCGTCATGTCCAGGCGGGCTCTTCTTGATGAAGGCGCCGTAGTACGTGGCTATGTTCCTGTGGTGGGAGTACTTCTTGAGCATGTTGATCTCCAGTTTAATTTCCTCCTCTTCATCCTGTGAGGAGTTCAGACAGACAGACAGACAGAGAGACGAGTCAGACTGGCTCGCAACATGAAGGCTGAGGGTACAGTTCCTGCTGATGAATCCTGCAACAACCCGAGTCACTGGGTAAATACACAGACAGCCTATTCAGAATGAGACCTAATTGGATGATAGTCCATCGATCCTAGGATTTTTCCTGTCTATCATTTCCTCGGAATTGCAACACATAGGAACAACAGAGGACGACTTTATTGAGTTTCCTTGAACTGGGACCAGTTTTACTAAGACCTTAATGAATGGAGTTCAATCCTTGTGCGTGCTCCTCTTGTGACCTCGTTGTGTCTGGGATTGGTGAGGAACGAGCATCACCGAGTTCTGAAGCAGCTATGATCAGAAATCCATTTTATTACACTACTGTGAGGACAAATACCTAAACTACTCAAGCAACCTTGGTTTGTTTATCATAATCTATGTTTTCCTTACATTTGCAACTGCGGGCCAGGGAGATTAATCAAATGTGACAATGATCACATGAACACATGCACGCCTTGCACAATCAGACACTGCAAAGCATGTGTGTGTAGCAGAGTACTGCCAAGTGATCATGCAGGTGCAATGTAGCTAGCCTGCTAGCCTATCCCCTTTTCAGGGGAGAACCATTGTCTCTTTATGTGCTGACCAGACACTATTCCTCTCCTGCTGTATTCTATAGGCTATCCTAGTCTGGCCAATCATCACGTGTGGATTCAACGGTAAGACGGGGGTCTACACCTAACAAACTGCTACAGATACAGCGTGTGACAGACACACAGAGTGTGTCAGAGGAAACAGCATAAAGGTCAAAACAACTACACTGTTAGCTTCTAGAATGAGACCATTACAGGCAAAGACTTGTTTTCCGTGTGGGTGGCAAAATGTTGTGTACACTGCCATTTCGTATCAGATAATGTGTCCGATTACTGATCAGAAGATTATGGGTTTGACTCCCGAGTCACTGAACTTTCATTTGAGCTAATCCAGAGGCCATACTAGGATAGGCAGCTTCACCCCTGTTTAAAAGTATGCACCAAAAGTAAGACTTGGAAATCCCGGCGTTGTTGCAATGTCGATTCGTCTTTCAAAATTGAAACAAAATACAGTGATTCAACCTTGTTCCACGAAGAGATTATAACAGGCAAATACAGTCTTGAGGTGGAAATATTTACATGGTCCACACTTCATTGCTCGTGTGTAGCCTCAAGCCGATAACATATACCTAAACAATTTCAGGATAGTGTGATTCAAATAGAAGCAGTTATATTAACAATGCAAGTTAAATTATTCATTCATATATTTTTTTGATTAGCCCCAGTACACCCATGGAGTTAGGGCCTATATAGACCATACCTTACAGTCATTACCAGGGAATTAACAAATTACACTTTTCGATGGCGTGTCCCTGGTGATACCCCTGTTGGTGGACGTTCTGTTAAATGAGGATATTAGCAGTGCAGTGACTCAGAGAAGGTATCTCCTATTTACATGAATTACAACATTCCAGTGTGGTTTCATAGCCTGGAGTGCTTTTTTTTGTGAAGTAAAAAACCCACACAGACAGAGTAGCCCAGTTCTGAACCCCCTTCCAGCCCTATTAGGACTGGATTTCTAGGCAGCCACGCTGTTGCACTCGTCTGGAGTGACATGAGCCTTTCACTTGTCGCCCTTCTTCCCTCTTTCTCCCTTGCCCCTCTCCTTATCTTTTTCTCCCTCTCTCCCTCTCTCCTTCTCTCTAACCCTCTCTCTCTCTCTAGCCCTCTCCCTCCCCTTCCTCCCTCCCCCGCTGTCATGCAGCTGTTTGGATTATCACTCTCAGCCGTGAAAGCCTGATCGCCACCGCGTCACATGACCAGGGACAGACAGCACACTGCTGACCATCAAAGACGACAAGAAGGAGGGGGGGGGGGGGTCAAAGGGCAGAACTGAATGAGCCTAAAACTGATGTTGATTTACCCCACTGAGTCTTAACTCCACCCATATGGGTGACACCCTGCCACGGTCTTATGTAACTGCCGCTCTTTCAGCCCAGTGGTCCCATTCAATGACAGCTGCCTCCGAGCCAAAGGACTTTTCAAGAGGAATACCTCAAAATACCTGCCCAGTTCAGAAAGTAGGTTTTATTCGAACACCAACTACACATCCCATTAACCTTAAAAGGGGATAAAGAGGAAGAAGGAACAAATAAAAACACAACACAAATATATCCATGACAGATGACTGGATTTAAGAATGTAGAGCAGGGGTTAAAATCTGGGTCAGGCCACGCACGTTGAAGCGCGGCTCTGGAGGCACGGAGAACGACTATGAGCTCAGCCTACCTCGGCCCACAACACCGCAAAGCAACAAACGCAGAGATGTGGAAACGCTGGGATGCTAGTTTACTACGCCGCCCCAAAAAAAAACAACAACCTCTCACGTTGCTCACAAAATCTGGAGGAAGATGCAAAGCCAGTGGAGTCGCACCCTTGCAAACCCACATGTCTTCCATGTTGCCTTCTGAGCGAGTCGCAAAGACAGCGCTCCACCGCCTACTGCATTCATGCTACAGTCTAGGTGAACCAACTGGGCCTGACAATGCTAGATGTTGAACCACACTTGATGGCACAGAGCCACTTCCTCCAACCTGGTCCGTTATCTCGGTTGTGTTCGACTGGAGGAGGGGTGTGGCTATTGGCTGGGCTGACGACATCCAGGGCATGGAAACACCTAACGCAGGTGCCACAGGAAGTGGTTAGGTAAGTTACGCTCCTGGTCTTGTCATCGATTACGAGACGACAGTTTAGTCATGACAAACCGAGAGGAGTGGCTTGGGCAAGTCAGGACAATTTACCTCAGAATCTGGAGCTGACAGCCTGGAAGAACTAGAAAAGTCACATACACTGCAACTGTTACTCCACATCAAAGACGATAACACATGTTTAGTCCTGGAGAGAACATGTTACTCCCACCTTTGACATGACTACGCCTCGATTCAAGGTAGATAATGTCAATCCAAGTAAGATAATCCCAAAAACATG
>JAVQJY010400161.1:0-13069 GCA_036025375.1 Retropinna semoni | reverse complement strand
GAGAAAATACATTCAGGTGATTCCACATCCTAATAGACAATTTGCTCACTCATGTTCAAAGGATCAACTCCTGTGTGCAACTGAATTGATCCGCCAGTTTCATATTTCACTGATTTAGTAGAAGAGTGATCAGAACCACCAGTTAAAGAGAGTAGTCATCTTTGGTGTCCCGGGAAAGCAGAGGCTCAAATTGAAGCCTACAGAGGACTTACTTAGATTTATCCTCCTGGTTGAGGGAAAGAGAGAAGGAGGGAGAGGGAGAGAGAGAGAAGTGGAGAGCTTCATTAACAGAAAGCGCTCCCAGCAGCCCAGTGAATGCCTGTTGGGCAGCTCTCCTGTAAATCATCGGGACTCCCATGCTGCTGGTCGGAGCCGGGGCCGGGGCACTGGGCTGAGGCTATATCATTTTTACGAGCTGCCTCTGAGAGGCTGCACCCAGACTGCGCTGAGACCAGAGGATGCCCGTGCAGCAGGGAGCACCACAGGAGCAGACAGTCTGCCTAGCATATGTTTGTGGATAGGAACTCTGTGTGAGTGTATGTGGAGGTGTGCTTTTGGCATGTTACAGATCTTTCTTTTCTTTTCTTTTTTATTATGTTTTTGGACGTGGTCTGTGTTTATGTCACATCCCCGTGTCTCTGTTTATTTGTTTGTTTTCCCATAGATCTCACCCTGGTGTCTGTGGTTCCTCTCACAGGAGTGAAGGTGGAGGGTTCGGGGCTCAGGGAGTGTGGGTTCGGGGCAGTGGCGCCGGAGGGCCCCGGGCGCGGCGTGCTCCTCTTCCCAGAGATCTGCACCATGGAGTTGCAGCTGCTGGCCGCGGGCTCCCCGGACCTGGAGGTGCTGAAACACGTGTTTCACAGCCTGCTGGGAGCCGTTCGCGCCAACCCTCGGAACGCAGCGCAGCTCTACGACCATGTGAGCTCATTCCTCCACCAATCCTGAGATCCCTCACTGACCCCTTTCACTGCTGATCACCACCCCCCCCCCCCCCTCGTACTCCATACCTGTCTCCTGTGGGCTCCTACCTGGTTAACCTTCTCTCTGCTCCTCATAGGGGGGAGTCAAAACCATCCTGACTGGCTTCCAGAACATCCTCACCCAATCGGACCCATCATTTAAAGGTTTGTTTTTCCATTTTTTTATGAGTACTTTTTTTTAAAGGGGGTGTGTCTCTTATTTACACGGAGGAGGTGGTCCTTGCTGCCTGTCTGACATGGAGAACGTCTCCACCTGTTCCTGCTGCGTTGTTGTCTGGGCCCGGGTGAGTGTCATTTATGTAACCTGTTCTCCATGGGTCTGTCCAGACTGCCAGACCGTGCTTGTTGAGCTGTTGGTTGCCATGGTGAAGAAACGGATCACAGCCGAGGAACTGGCCCTATTGATTCGTCTGTTCCTGGAGAAGACCCCTCCCACCGTAAGTAGCTGCTCCCATTCATTACCTGGCAGAATCCTCTTGGGTTACATTATCAGTGTCCACAGCAATAGATAATGGGGGCTAATCGAAGCTAAAATGTAAGTAATGTGTACAGTTTGGAGTTTTAAGTTTTAAACTAATCAACACACACTGTCCTCTCAGGCCACGGCATTGTTCATATATATCACAACCAGTACAATGCAATTAGCACCATGGCGTCGGGAATGAATTTGACGAGGTGATTATTATCCACGTAGAGTAGTTGTTAATTGCTATCTGGAGGCCTAAGCATCTTCTTAGTTTCTCAGAACGGAGCAGGGCCTCGGGAACTGGGGTTTATTTTTAACCTGGCAGACATGATGACGCAGGTCCCAGGTCTTCAATATCCTTTACCTTTTGTTTGATGATATGGATATGGATCAACATGGCTGGTCAGGGGTCAGTTCCGGTCTTTGGTGTGTGTGTGTGTGTGTGTGTGCGTGTGCGTGTG
Source organism: Retropinna semoni (assembly GCA_036025375.1). Classification (NCBI taxonomy): domain Eukaryota; kingdom Metazoa; phylum Chordata; class Actinopteri; order Osmeriformes; family Retropinnidae; genus Retropinna; species Retropinna semoni. Next base: position 11,162 of record JAVQJY010400161.1, on the reverse strand, counting down.
CGTGCGCGTGTGTGTCTAGAGTGGCTTTTCGACACTATCTCCTAGGTCACTGTTTGAGCCTGTGGCTGGTTAGCATACAGCCGTTTGTGCTCTTCTGTATCAGTAGATCATGTTTACCTTTTGTTTCCAGCTACTACATGGCGTGTCTCAGGGTTATTGACTGGTTTTGTTCAGACCTTTTCTGTCAAGTGCATTTTCTACACTGCAGTGATAATTTGGCCTGTTTAGGCTGGTGTTTATTTCCATACACACAAAGTAGACCATCCCTTTTGGGTCTCCTGTTAGAGATGGGCTTTAGTAAACTGAACTTTAGTATGGAAACATATTTCCATTAGCAGATGGATGTGTTAACTGTTCATTCCCTATCTGTGCCACAGGACATCTTACTGAAGGGGATCCTGCAGATTGTTGAGGCCAACATGGGCATGGAGCCTCTGTACTTCCTGTCTTTTCCCATGATCCTCGGCAGCTCCGCGCCAGGGGGGACGTCCCCGGGCTCCAGACACAACGGGGTGGCGGGGGGCAAAGGAGTAGGGCTGCTGTGGAGGGCCAAGCTGTCTCCGGGGCGCAGGGAGGGGGACGGAGAGGGCCGAGCAGGTCACCTAAGCACCTCCCCTTGGCATGTTGCCCCCCTGCACCTGCCCTTGGTGGGGCAGAACTGCTGGCCCCATATGGCCAGTGGGTTCAGTGTCTCCATATGGCTGAAGGTGGCCGAGTCTGAGGAACAGGAAGGGCAGGAGGAGGACGGTAAGATACGGTATATCCTGTGGCAGTATCCGTTGTGGAGATGCTACTGTTTGTACTGTATTCATATAGAATGTCTTCTCTTTGCTAATCTGTGCTCCAGAGGAGGGGAAGACCTCAGCAGCGGAGCCCCACCTCGGCACCTCCCAGGCCGGGCAGAGAGTGGTGGAGGAAGGCCTGATGCACGTGTTGTCCATGGGCTCCAAGGCCCTGATGCTGCAGGTGTGGGCTGACCTGTCCTCTGGATCCCTCACATTCAGGTGAGGCCCACATGGGTATAGGTGTCAGACACGATTTGTGTATGTGTCATACTTCAGTGTCTACTGAGTAGGTAAAAGATAATGGGGACCCAAGTGTACTCCAAATACATAGATAAACACAAGCATTTAAACTTAAGTCAGTTGGATCTGTGTGGTGTGAGGAGTCCCTGCCTAAGTGACCAAGAATCCGTTCTATTGTGTCCCCAGGATGTGCATTGACCCTAATGATGAGATGAAGGCAGGCCTGCTGGCCCAGGCTGTGTCTGGGGATGGGCTGGTCACGCCAGGCCAGTGGCAGCACCTGGGGATCACCTACACCCAGCAGCCAGAGGGCAAGAAGAACATCCACGGACAGCTTGTGGTCTGGGTCTGTGGAGTCAGGTGGGAGGAGGACGGGTTCCAGTTGATATATTTTGGAAATGTCTGCTTTTATTTGACATGACAGCAGTTAGACAGGAATGATGAGAGAGAGTGCGGAAGAGAGAGTGGGGAAGAGGGAGTGGGGAAGAGGGAGTGCGGAAGAGGGAGTGGGGAAGAGGGAGTGGGGAAGAGGGAGTGCGGAAGAGGGAGTGGGGAAGAGGGAGTGCGGAAGAGGGAGTAGGAAAGAGGGAGTGCGGAAGAGGGAGTGCGGAAGAAAGAGTGGGATATTTAGCACAGGGCCTGGGCCTCATGAGCCCTATCATCTCTGTTTATTTTCAATCCTGATGACTTGAAGTGATTTTTTTTCGGTTTTATAATATTTTTTTGTCATTCTCCATTTATCCAGTTTTGTCCATTAATAATTAAATTAGTCATACTTTCCCTTTGACCCTTCAACCCTACAGACAGTGTGAGGTGTCTCTGGATTACACCCTCCCCAGAAAGTCCAGCCTGTCGTCAGACAGCAACAAGACCTTCTGTATGCTGGGTCATTGTATGCACTTCTCAGAAGAGCTGTCAAAGCAAGGGGGACGCTGGGAGATGGGCAGTGTGCTGCTTTTCAATGGTGAGAATCCTGTATCCTCCCTGGAGTCAGTCCTGACACTAGAGCTGTCTCTCTCTCACTGTCTCTCTCTTAATCTCTGTCTGTCAGCCTGTGCCCTCCCCCACCTCTCTGTTACGAGCTCCCCATCTGCCAATCACAGTCTGTGTTGTGGCTTTTGTCAATATGGCCTCAACGTTGCACTCTGCTGCTAGTGCATAATCCTGTCTCTGATCCCTTTTTTCAAACAGTTTCAAATATACTATGTCATATTACCACCTGTTTTTACCTGTTTACTCGTTTTTTGTTTTTTTTCCCGATTCACACAATTCACTGGTTCTCTGTATTGTTGTGTTCTGCTGTGTGTTGACGGCCAGGCCTTTCTGGTTTGTAGGAGCGCCTTGGGTCCTGGTGGATGGCTTGTTGTTGTGTGAGGGTTGTCGCTAGTGTGCGTGCGGTGGATTTTTCACATTCTCCAGGCAGGGGAGCGCTGCCTACAGAATGACCCTCTTGTTACCTCTAATAGGCCATAAATGGCCTCCGTCCAGGCGTCCCCAACCTGGGAAACTGACTGATGTCATTAGACAGGCCCAGGCCTCCGTGCCCTCTTTGGAACTCTGCTGTGTAGCAAACACACTCCCCTGGCTAACTCGAACATGGAAATATGACAAACATGATAGTATAAATCCTGAAGTAACGTCGGCTCATTGGATCATTCTTATGTGTGGATCATTATTACGTGTGTGTGAGGTGATGATTCACTGTCTCAGTCTGTGTATGTGTACGCTTTGTGAACCGTGTGTCTGTGTGCGCGCGCTTCTTTCAGGGTCGCGGATCGGCTCGGAGGAGGCCTACTACTTGTACGCCAGTGGCCCTGACCTCACCTCCATCATGCCCTGCAAGTATGGGAAGCCAAGTGGGATTTTCTCCAAGTATGTCGGCCAGGAGGGACTGAGGTGCGAGCAGGTGCGAGAGCTTCTGATGAAGAACCAGGACGTGGACACAGCAGCCCTCGTCGTAAGTTTTGGCCGTCACTTTACGTGCTTATCAGTAGAACACGCGCACACACAGACACGGACACACACACACACACGCACACACGTTTCCCTCGTTTCTGCACCGTCTGAGAATGCCCCTTCTTAAAGCTGCTATCTCTGGTTGGTGTTAGACATTAATTGAATCAGTCGTTCTGCTGCCCCCCCCCCGCAGCACTCTGTGTTCTGGTGAAGAGAAGACAGGGAACTATTATCCTGTCATTTTGACTCTTGTATCTGTTGTTTCCTGTGTGTCAGAAGCGCTCAGTTAGAACCTCTAAGGAAGAAGCTTTGTCGTGAAGCTAGTAATTTTGTGACTTGAGTGTATCATTTAAATAGCAAACCTTTAGTTTAATCTTACAGTACTGGCAGACCGTTCTCACATTAATTGTTCCGTGTGATCAAGATCATGCATAATGCATTAGGCTGCTATAACAGTTCATCCTCTTCAGTGACAGTTATGTTATTGCTATCTTGGGACTCTGAATGACTGGTTTTTCCCCATTGTAGCCTAATGGATGACACACAGCCTTGAATTAGCAGTTGGTCATATCTAGAGCATTACAGCATATGTTACATGTTATTGTTGATTAGTTTACTTAAAACACGTTTTTTCCAATTTGAGCGTATCTCGTTGTTGCTGTGTGTCTGTGTGCGTTCGCACAGGATAGTGTGAATCATGCTGTTATGTTGTGTCTAAACAGGAGAGCCTGGCTGTGGTATTCGCCCCCAGCAGCCCCAGGATCTACACCATCTACGAGCCGGTGATCCGGATGAAGGGCCAGGCCAAGACCGTGGTGTCCCAGAGGCCCTTCAGTTCTAAGGAGGTGCAGAGCGCTTCGCTGGATCCACATGCCCTCCGAGGCCTGCTTTCGTGCCAGGCCCAGGGCCTGCAGAGCGTCCTGCACAAAATCGGAGGCACCGGAAACTTTGTCTTCCTCTTCGCCAGGGTAGGACATCCTGTTCGGTGCCATGGGCAGGGTCTCTATGCTCTATGCTTACCAAGATGCTGTACAGGATTCGTCTGGATAATATGAATAAGCATCAGAGTGTTTGTCATACTGTAGGATTAGTAACTCCTGCCTGGAGGTGACAGTCTAAACTCATCACGATGATGATGTTTGGTCCTCACTGGAAAAACATGAACAACTTGCCATGATCGTTTATGTAATTTGTGACTGTGAGAAAGACAGGCTAGTTGGCCTACAGAGTTCTTATTTAATCAGTCTCATCCTCTTTCTCCTCTCCTTATCGCTCCTCTTCCGGCCCCCTTCCTGTGGCCTCCAGGCAGTGGAGCTGAGTGACTGTGAGAGGACTCAGGCCCTGGCGCTGCAGGTCCTGCTGTCTCTGGCCAAGCTCAACCAGCACCGAGTCCACGAGATGGACCGTTACCACGCATACTCCATGATCCATCAGGTCCTCATCAAGCCCAAATGCATTGTGGGATACCACATACTCAAGGTAAATCAAGTCCAATTCATAGTATTCTGCTAAGACACTCTGTATCCTTGGATGAGTGTGTTTAGCCAAGAGTGAAACAAAGCTGGCTATATAAAACCTTTACAGTCATTTGAATCAATTGAGAAAGACAGATTAGCTTTTTGTCTACAAAGGTAACATCTATTCAGTAGTATCATTTGCCAAGCCTGGTAGCTGCCGCGAGGACAAGGTGAACTGACGTTCCAGTAACCTGACCGCCTCAGGGCCTTGTTTGTAACCCGGCCCAGCGCTGAAACTGAAGCTGTCTGTCTGGATTAAACACGGAGTCTCTGTGGAGAGACGGGGCTTCCTCTGATTGCCTCTGACGAAGATTCTCTTGTAGGACACAGACGTGAGCTCACGAGTGACACTGATACATTCTGATACACCAGTCGCACGCTGTATCTGTCAGAGGCAAAGCTTTCCAGAGACATAACTGGAGACTGGCGTGTTTCAGTGCAGGCCTGCTTTTAGTTCTTTCTGATATCTAGACAGTCTATTAACCTACATCAGTGTGTGTAATAATTCTTAACAATTTCCCTAGCTATGTACTAAGTCGGTGTATGGTTCTCTCTACTAGAGAAACGACCAGCAGATTTATTTTCACTGCAGTGGTCGGTAGGTCAGCCTTATAAATGGCCTCAGCTGATCAATAGAGACAGGATTTCTCTGGGGTATAAAGGGCAGTTGTGTTGACAGAGTGATTAGTACTCAACTGAGTTCCACTGGGATACTATTGATTTCTCTCCTGTCACTGGTGATCTAAATCACCCCCTTCCTGACTGGAGGCAGTAGCATTTCTCAAGATCATTCATCTGGGTGTATCTGTTACTCTGCTATCAGTCTCATAATTGGACAACAGTGCACGACTCTATCCTGTATTATAGTGTGCGTGTGCGTGTGTGTAGACTCTACTGGATGGCTGTTGCAGCGGTCCCATCCTAACCCTGGGGGAGGACGGCCAGTTCCGTCTGGACACCGAGTCCACAGCTGTGGTCCAGGACATCCGACTCCTCTCCGAGGTCCTACTGGACTGGAAGATCTGGGCCAAGGCTCAGGTTAGCTACGTCTGTTGCATTGATCGTAATACAAACGCTCCCGTCAACAGATGCTGTCACCTACACATACACATACACAGCCCAAGAGAGATCGACACTGGAGTTCTGTTAAGTAACTTTACACTTGTGTAATTGTTAGATGTGTTTTCCCCCTCTTCTCCTCCATCTGACTGTGTGCTAATGTCTCTCAGTGTGGGGTTTGGGAGACCCTGCTGGCTGCCCTGGAGATCCTCATCAGGGTGCACCACCCTCTGCAGGTCTTCAACATCCGCCAGTTCCTCAAGGCCCAGGTGGTGCATCGCTTCCTGCTCGCGTGCCAAGTGCTGCAGGTAGGAGGCAAGCTGCTCCACACCTCCTACCAGTCAGAGAAGCTTCCCTGACGAGAGTTCTTCTCACCCGAACGCTTAGCGATAAGATGTGAAATGTGCTGCAGTTTGTCTCCTGTAATGCTAAGCTCTTGACCTCCAGCTCCTCGGCCAGGCGTGGCCCAGTCGGTGTGAGGCCGAGCAGAGCGTTCGTGGCTGTAATGGAGGCGGTTGGTTGACAGCCCTGTGTTTGTTTCCGCCAGGAGCATCGGGACGAGCATCTGACCTCCATCCCACAGGAAGTGTGTTTGTCATTCGTCAAAATCATCCAGGAGGTGCTGGGCTCTCCTCCGGACTTGGACCTGCTCAGGCTCGTCTACAACTTCCTGCTGGCTGTTCACCCACCCACAAACACTTACGTGTGCCACACCCCCACCAGCTTTTACTTCTCGCTCCACATTGGTGAGACACTCATTCATGACGTCATATCTGATTTGAACAACTCCCAATGAATAGCTGAATAGCTTTTTTTTTTTTGCTATACAATTTTGCTATACACTTTATACAATCTTATGGTAATAGTGTGTTTGTCCCCCAGATGGTAAGCTCTACCATGAGAAGGTCCAGTCCATTATGTACCTGAGGCAATCCAGCAGTGGAGGCAAGTCAGCCAGCAGCTCTGTGATGTCTCTCTCCCCTACGGTCTTCACTGACGCAGGCCCTGAAGGTACTCACTGCCTGACCCTGCGTTGGTGTTCACCCTCCTCAGCAGCAGGCCACGCTCTCAGTACGCTAGCCCACACAGACATTTTAAACTCCACCCAACCTTTTCAAGTTAATAGCATTACTGCTAAAACAGGTCAGTGGTAATTGTAGTGGCAAGTCCTCACCCTCCAGTACTTGAAATATCCTCAACAATCCCTTTGTTAGCACTTAGAGTTGTAGTAGACAGGACTGTGCTGTCGGTCTGTGGGGAAGATAGGTAAATTCACTCAGGTTAAGTTGCAAGGCTCCAGTGAATTGATACTTTGTTATCTTACAAGGTTTTGTCTGTGCTAATGTTAATGTGTTCATGTTGTTCCTTTAGGACACCTCCGCGGCCCTTCCCCTGAACACGCGGGCGAAGACCAGTCCTTACGGCCCCCCAGCCTAGCCCCCTCTCCCTACTCCTCCCCCTTGCTGTGCCCTCGTCTGGGCCATGGGAGCTCCAGCGAAGCGGGCAACGGAGACGGCGTGTCCCTGGCCACCCAGCAGGCTCTGGGCAGCACGGAGACCCTGAGGAGGAGCGTGGAGGACGAGCAGCTCCTCAGCAGCTGTGAGTCGGCCAAGACCATCTGTGACTCCAGGGAGGTCGCGGAGGGCAGAGTGGGCCCGACCACCCCGCGCATCAGCGTGGAGGAGGACCGAGAGGAGGCGGCGGAGGTGGACAGCCTGGCCGACGGGAGCGTGGGCGTGGCAGAGTCCGAGGATCGCTTTGACTGGGCCAGTGATGAAGCACCGCGGAGGCCGGACAGCTTGAAGGGCATCCAGTCCTTCCAGAGGAGCCAGAGCAACCTAGCCAGCCTGGGCCTCGCCTTCCCGGCCCAGAACGGCTCGCTGGCCCTCGGTCGCTGGCCCAGCGTCGGGGACCGCAGCACCCTGCCCGAGGACTGGGAGAGCTACACCTACTCTCCGGGCTACGAGAGGGCCCAGAGCAAGGCTGACTCCAATGACAGGTGTGTACTGAGCATAATCCACTTCAGAATATGTAACAAGCTCACACCCAGATCGTATTTTTTGCATTTTAAAGAGAGATACAGCAACTTTTTAATTCCCATGAACTCTGGACTATGACTACCCGTAAGTAAATCAGACTGGGATACATTCCCTCTGTGGCAAAAGTCCATCGATGATAATCTGCATCAATCTCTCCATAGTACTCTTGAGTAATCCCTTATCGTAAGGCCACATTAGTTTAGTACTGTGATGTAATACGCTTAGTGAATACATCTAAATAATATAACTAACTCGCTGTGCTTCAAAAGATTCTTTTGTTCAGATTTGCGTACTGATTTTTATGGTGCATTTGATTATGCTAATTGTTGTCTCTTAAACCACGTGTGGAAATAGGTTTCCGTGGGATGGTGACAGCATCTGTTCACCTCCCCCCGGGTCACTGTTGAGTGGCATCAAGCGCTCTTTGATGAGCTCAAATACGGCCCTCCGGTGTGAAGCCTATTGGCTAATTACATCTTCCATCCACATTATTCATCTTTGTGTTTGCTCATGTGCAGTAACCCCAGACGTCGGCATTTCATCTGCCTCCTAGTTCTCGTGTACCGCGCCGCCCTCTTGGAGTTGTGTTGGCGTTGCACTACGAGACTGTGTCAGGCGCCGTCCTTTTTAGCAGAGCTCATTCAGAAGCCTGTTTGAATAGTTTTGTTTGCAGATGGAGCAGGCTGTATGTACTGTTCTGACAACACACACCTCTCTCTCCACCTCCCTCTGGCGTAGCTCTTCGTCCACTTCTTGAAACCGCCAGTTAAAAAACAACCATGAAAATACCCGCCACCTTTAATGCCGGGACAAGCATATGATACATGGATACTTCTTGTGAATGCATCTTTCATCTTTGATCATGAAATTGCATAGAGGGATTGTAATTGTGCTGCTAGACCCCTACTCTCTTAGCAATTATGTGCTTCCTGGAATATATGTTGTGTACCCAAAGATAAACAAACTGTCTGGATAGAAAGCTTGTGTGATGAACGTGCGTACCCCTGTGCGTACCCCAGGTCCAGCACCGAGGACTGCCTGGTGCTGATCTGCTGCGGCCTCTACGACCTGCTGAGGGGCGTGCTCATACTGCTGCCGGACCTCATGCTGGAGGAGGTGATGGACAAGGTCATCCAACCAGAGGCTCTCATCGTCCTGGTCAACCACTCCTCCCCGCTCATCCAGCAAGGCGTCATGAAGGTCAGCGCTCTGGAAGAGTCGGAAAAACACACTCAGTAATGGACCGGTCCCCATTCTAGATGATGTGTTTTTTCCCCACTCTCCATGTTGGTTAGCTTTGTCTCCCACTCCGCTGGTTTCTGACTCACTTTCAAATGAAAGTGCTGCCATGGCAGAGCTTCTCCCCTCACCTCTCTCCCCTCCTCCTCTAGCTGTTGGATGCCTACTTCAGCCGAGCCTTTAAGGACCAGAAGGAGAAGTTCCTGAAGAACCATGGCTTCTCCCTGCTGGCCAACCAGCTATACCTTCACCAGGGCACTCCTGGCCTCCTGGAGTGTTTCCTGGAGATGCTTTTTGGACGGCCTGTCGGTCTGGAGGAAGAGTGAGTTTGTCTACAGAGACGAAGGGAGCTGCAGGCCCTTAGTGACTACTGAGAGAGGGTTATACATACCAAAGATATTCATAAAGGTTTCATATGGGGTTTTGTGACAGTGACCATTGTGACAGCGAATGACCATACCTCTGTTACGTGTGTCTCTCGTGTGTTGTTTTTCAGTCTGGATCTGGAGGACATGGAGAACATCTCCCCGTTCAGGAAGCGCTGTATCATCCCCGTGCTGGGCCTGATAGAGAACTCCCTGTATGAGAACGCGCTGGTGCACAACGTGCTGTGCATGCTGCTGCAGCTGATCAACGCCTGCCCCAAGCTGGCAGACATCCTGCTGGACCACGGGCTGCTCTACGTGCTCTTCAACACCCTCTCCACGCTCAACGGCATGGAGAACGGGTAAGGGCGCTGGCCGGAGAAGAACACCGTCCACCCTGTCCTCGTTCGTCCCTCCGCGGGAATTAATGACCGCTCCCGCTCTCCCTACCCAGGATTCCCCTGAACGACTACAAGCTCCTGGTGTGTGACATCCAGCAGCTGCTGGTGGCCGTGACCATCCACTCCTGCAGCTCCTCGGGCTCGCAGTACTTCCGCATCATCGAGGACCTCATCACCCTGCTGGGCTTCATGCAGACCAGCAAGACGCGCCGCACTCAGGGTAGGACAGTCACGACTGAACACGGCTCTCATAGCTGAGGATCAGAGCCAAAAACAGTACATCACTCTGAAATAAGGATTTTGCAGAGAGTCTCTGTGACTAGAGATAGGTTATCGTTTTCATACTTGGATGATTGAACCTGCGTACCATATTTTATGTACCATGGTATACGGCTGATTAAATCTCTTACTTTTTTTTTTTTTTTTTTTTACAGAGATGGCTGTTGCACTGCAGTTCCGTGTCCTCCAATCAGCCATTGAGTTCATTAAGACCACAGCCAATCAGGACCCCCAAAAGTTGAGCAGCTCTGTCCATTTACCCACCTCCCCACACCATGCTATCTACCAGAAACGCAAAAGCATTGCAGGTGAGTGCTAACGCGTTTGCCCCAATCACCTCTGCCATAAACAATTCAACTATCAAAACTCCTATCTGTTTAATCATAGACACTACACCATGGTCATAGAATGTCATTGTCATAAAGTGTCATAGCAGACTCACCTGTGTGTGTCTCCACCCCCCCCACCCGTCTACAAAGGTTCCATGGCCATGAAAGACTCCATAATCCCCCGCATCCCCCGGCAGCACTTCTGCTCTTACGGCCAGATCCCCCTGCCCCATGCCTTCAGCTTCCTCTCCCAGGACTCCCCCCTCCCCTCCCCCACGGGAACCACTTCCTACATGCTCCCCTCAGACTCAGGTAGCCGGGGCTGGAGAGCCCTCTTTGCGGAGCGCTCACCCCCCACTTCCCTCCAGTCCTCTCCTGCATGAGGAAATGACTGGGGTTAACCTGCCCAGTACGCTACAATTACTGGTGCCTGTGTGTGTTTGTGTGTGGTTATGCCTAACTAAGATCTTTTCTCTTTCTCTTTTTTTTTTTTTGTGTGTGCCGTGCTTCGGATCACATTTGGATCAGTGGATATCTGATACACTGATGTTTACACTTGCTCTGTTGACTTGAAGATGCATGACATTTGAGCACCTTTTTCTAAATGAGAAAAGTTTGACATTTGACAGTTCACTACATTCTGAAAGCAGGTCTTGCTGACACAGAATGAGAGCATGTGTGGCGTGTGTTTACAACCGTGTTTTCACCTGAAGGAAAACCTTTGACTCCTGTCTAATTCGTTTTTTTTAAATAATATTTTGTCTCTGTTGTCCTGTATGTTTTTCGTCCTATTTTGTATATATGTGTGTGCGTGCATATGTGCGCGTGCGTGCATGTGTGTGTGTGTGTGTGTGTGTGTGTGTGTGTGTGTCTGTGTGTGTGTCTGTGTGTGTGTCTGTGTGTGTGTCTGTGTGTGTGTCTGTGTGTGTGTGTGTCTGTGTGTGTGTCTGTGT
>JAVQJY010398651.1:0-15226 GCA_036025375.1 Retropinna semoni | reverse complement strand
CTCTCTCTCTCTCTCTCTCTCTCTCTCTCTCTCTCTCTCTCTCTCTCTCTCTCTCTCTCTCTCTCTCTCTCTCTCTCTCTCTCTCTCTCTCTCTCTGACTCAGTCACACACACCATTCGCTCTTGCATGACATGTCAATCACAGCTGCATTTCTCCCTCCATCTTGAGACGACCAAAATGGCTCCTCTCCGGTAGCCTGCTCCAGCTCTGTCTCTCACCGTCTGGTGTCTGGTTCACCTTGACCTTTACTATCACCTTGACACCTTGGAAAAAAGACAAAACAGTAAAATGTGTTATTATATTTTCAGTTGTGTGGGCATATTATCACGGGCTACTGTTTTTACAGTACAAAAAAGGGACTGGTGTGGAATTACAAAGGAATTTTTCTTTAAATCACTTGAAATTTGCTTTGTTAGAGGTGATCTAAGTGATTCAGGTCTCCTCAGCTGGGTGATGGAGAGTATCAGAAGTGAGAGAAGGATGAGAGGCTGGAATGATGGCTGTATCTATGCTACTAACACGTACCCTTCTCTGTTTCTATCCCCTCCCCCATCCCCTCCCCCATCCCCTCCTCCCTCCCCTCCCTGTCTCTCTCTCTCTCTTTTCACCTCAGAGCCCCGCCGGCCCCCCCTCCCCTCCTCCCCCCGCCACCTCCCCCCCCCCTCTTCAGCCGGAGCCATGCAGTCCTTCAGGGAGCGGAGCGGTTTCCACGGCAACCAGCCCCCCTGCTACCCACAGCAGGAGCCCCACGAGCTGTCCCGCCTGGAAAGCTACCGCCAGCACCCGCCCCCCCAGCACCCCCACCCGCACCACCCGCAGCCACACCACCCACACCCCCACCCCCACGCCGGCCCTCATCCTGCCCACGCCTCCAGGCAGGGTTATGAGGGCCACACGCTGCCCGCCGCTGCAGGGATGCCTCCGGCCGGAGCGGGGGCAGGTCCTGGGCCCGGGCCAGCAGGAACTGGGCCTAAGGACTGTTACAGCCAGCAGGCCTACCCTGGATACCCAGGCAGTGCTGGTGGTGGAGGGGGTCCTAATGGAGGGGAAGCCGGTGGGCCCACAGCCCCCCAGGCCAAGAAGCCCTACAGGGGGAGCAAGGTGGCTCCCCCACCCCCCAACCAGCTCCTCCAGGCTGGGGGCTATAGCAATCACATGGGCCCAGTGGGAGGCTACACGGCCCAATACATGAGTGAGGGACACCTGCAGCAGAAATGGGAGGACCCAGCCACGCTTGCCCAGTATGAGCAGGAGATAGTGGGCCGCTTGGAACCGGGACAGCCTGGCTCATCCCAGTACATGGACCAGAACATGCTTGGTCACTCTCAGAGCCAGTGCCACCTCCCTCCCCAGCCCTCCAACCCAGTATACACCAGCCCCCACCACCAGCCCCACCCCCCCAACCCTGCACCTTCCCCGCTGATGTACCCCCAGAGCCACCTCCACTACCCCCAGCACTCGCCCTCGCCCTCGCCCTCCTCCTCCTACATGGAGAAGTGCACCTCCATGCCACACTGCTACAAAGGCTACACCATGCCACCCAGTTCCCAGTATGCACGACAGATGGCGGGGCACAGCACTCTCAAGCAAGGGGGGTACAGGCCCCAGAACAGCTACAGCTACCAGCAGCCTCCATCCCGGGGAGGCTACGACCCCCAGCCCCCCCTCCAGGCAATGCCCCCAACCCAGGAGAGCCACCCCAAATACCAACACTACAGCCAGCCCCAGCAGAACTACTGTCTGTCTGAACTGTCAGTCCGATCCCCAGAGCAGTACTACCAGACCTGTAGCCCTTCCTCCAGCCACTCACCTGCACGCTCTGTGGGCCGCTCCCCCTCCTACAGCTCCACCCCTTCCCCACTGATGACAAATCCCGAGTCCTTCCAGTATGGCCAACCGCCCATGACTCCTGGGGCAGCCTCCTCCTCCTCTTCCTCCTCGGCAGTCCTACAGGAGCAGGGCATGCTGCTGCCACCGCGCTCACACCCCTCCCCCAACCTCCCCCACCCGGCCCCCCATAGCTACAGCACCCCCACCCCAACTTCCTCCGTTTCCATGAAGGAGCGCTTCTCAGAGAAGTTGCTGTCCAACCCTAGCCTGTGGAGCCTGAACGCCCTCACCTCTCAGGTGGAGAACATCTCCAACAACGTTCAGCAGCTGCTCCTCTCAGAGGCTCTGGTGGCCAACAAGAAGGGAAGCAAGCGCAGCAGTGGAGGAAGCAACGGCAGCTCTAGTGGGAGTTCCTCCAAGAAGGGAGAGGAGTACAAGAGCCCCCCCTGCCCAGACACACAACACGGGGGTGGAGCAGGAGGCCCCATGCAGGACCCCTACAGCACCCCCCAGCATCAGCAGGTACCCATGGAGCTCCATGAGGGAGGCTACTCCAGCAGCTCTGATGACCAGCTTGACAGAGGCTATTATTACTGCGGCCAGGGAAGGAGCCCTGCTCAGGCCTCCAACAACGCCCACCTAGGTCTGGATACAGCCTCCTCTTGCTCCATGACCTCCCCAGATGACATGTCCACTCGGTCTGGGGACTCTGGTCTCCATGGGGGGGTCTCCAGGGACAATCTGACCCCAGACCCCAGGTCCCAGGGGGGTCATGGAGGGGACGGAATGAGTACTCCAGTAAAGAGTGCAGGGGATGAGAGGTCCCCTGCCAGCGTGACCATACCCAGCCCCATGAAACAGGAACGAGACTCCCCTCCAGACATTCAAAGACTGGGCGAGCCCCTGAAGGAGAACTTTGAGGAGTTGGCCTGGACAGAGAAGATGGCAGATGAAGACGACAACGAGTGTGTGAAAAAGACCCCGGATAGGGGGCGTGACTGCCAGAGTATGGAAGTGTCTGACGTCACAGAGAAGTTAGAGAAGTGGCCGGAGGACGAAAAGGGCCCGGCGCTGTATAACAAGATCAACCTAGCTGTGACGGAGAAGAGCTACTGCTACCAGGAAAGTGTCTACCCAGGCCTCCAGAACAAATATGAGCCAGATGAAGGCGACTCTGTGGAGAGGTCTCCAGGCCTCTCAGACTCAAGCCACAAGGGAGATTTGACAGCGGAGATGAAATCTGAAGCGTTCAAATCTGAGTCCCCCACCGATTCCGGGAGCTCGGTGAAAACCTCCCCTTTTATTAGCAGGGGTGACCTTGACCAGGATCAATACTTAACAGAGAAAGAGGACAGCTCTGAAACAGCCTCCCCCAACCCCCAAGGTGAAGCTTCGGATGAGGGTCTGTCTGTCTCAGAGCAGAGAGAGAGCAGAGAAGAGGAGGAGGAGGAGGAGGAGGAGGAGGAGGAGGAGGAGGAAGAGGAGGAAGAGGAGGAGGAGGAAGAGGATACACAGCAACGACCTCCTCTACCTCCTAAACCCTCAGCTGAGGTGACAGAGGGGAGCGAGAGCCTCCTGTCATCGACCGAGAAGGACATGAATAATAGAATTAGGCCAGAGGACACTTCTGGAGAATTCCGCAGCAAAACAGAGAGCCAGAGTGTTGAGCCTCATACTAACACAGACCCTGCAGAGACTGCCGCCCACCCAGATACAGCAGAAACAGCGACAGATGCAGCGGCGACCTCTGAGAGGAGGTCAGCCGTGGGTGACATTGCACCTCAGCCTCAGTCCTCCATGCCAGTTTTCTCAGCTCTCAACGAGACAACTCCCACCGCAGCTCAGGCCCGGGAGCACATCGACCGTAGCGATGCCAAGGTCCTGGAACCCGATTCCCCCCAGCTACCAGGCAAGTCCATACTGCACACAGCTCCCTCCTGGGCAGACACCCCTCCCTCCCCAAAGAAGGGTGACGAGGACATGGAGCCAGGCATCAGCTGCCCTAGTGCCGTCACCCCTTCAGCCAAGCCCGAGCCGCTGGCCCCATCTGCCCAGCCCCGGGCCTTTGGACGTAAGCACGCTCGAGGCAGGAGGAGACTTCTACACTCAGGTGTTGGCATCAGGAGGCAGCTGACCCTGGATAAAGAGGGGGAGGGGGCTCCCTTGCCCCCCCAGAAACCCTGCATGGCCTCCAGCAAGAGCGCCCTCTTCTCAGACCAGATGGACTCAGCTCATCAGGACGTCATCCTCACGAACGAGGCGTCCAAACTGCTGGCTGAGGGCTTCCGTTCAAGGATGTGCACCCGTTCATTCAACGCACAGGATGTGTCGACCAAGGATCATACGCATGACAAACGGAAACCAGGCCCAAAACCGGGGCCAAAACCGGGTTCAAAGCCAGGGCCGAAGCTAGGATTAAAACCTGGGCTTAAACCAGGGCCGAAACCAGGTCTAAAGCCTGGACCTAAACCAGGGCCTAAACCTGGTCTAAAGCCTGGGCCTAAACCAGGGCCAAAACCAGGGTCTAAACCAGGTCCAAAACCTGGAGTGAAACCAGGGACAAAACCAGGACCTAGACAAGCACCGAAGCTAGTTGATAGTGTGCTAATTACTGATGTGGCCCCCCCTAAGGCCTCAGTGGGTCGTCCCAGGGGCTCAGCCTCTAAAATAAAGTTGACACAACAGGAAGGTCCAATTCTACCTATTACAGGTGTGCCAGGGAGAGGCAAGAAGAGCCTTGTTGCTAATGTCCAACAGACAGATCCAAACCAAGGCTTGACAGCTGCAAGCAAGGACAGCAAGAACATGGTCCTCAGATCAAGAAAACCCTCAAAAGATAAACTAAATAAGGAAGCAGAAAAAGAGCAAGAAGAAGAGATTTTATCCCCAACCCTGACAGAGTTCAAACAGACTCACGTTTGTCTAAAAGATGATGAGCTACCAAATGTAGAGGAAAATCTCGCCATCATTCCCAGTGAGTCTGATATCAGCATAGCCCTACCTGGCAGACCCGACAATAAAACTTTTGTTCCTCTAAAGAGAAAGGCCAGTCCTGAGTCTCGCCTGGCACCGGTAAAGAAAAAAAGGGGTCCAAAACCTAAACTCAAACCTACACAGCCTGATGCCCTCCAGCGATCGAACCAAACTCCAACCAAACCCAAGGAAGTAGGGCTCCGGGGGTCCAAGAAGAAGGTAAAGCAAAGCCAGCTGCTCAAATCTTCTCTGAACATCCTGTTGTCTAAAGATACTCCCCTTGTCGTGTGTGACAGTCCCACCTCTGTAGACATACCTGCTATGCCTTCTCAATGTCTCGCCAAAACCAAGTACCTCCCACCGCGCAAAGGTCGGGGACAAAAATACGAGGCAATGGTTCAGAAAATAACCTCCCCTGGGTCAAAGAAACACCCACAGATCCCCCTGCCACTAGAAAATGTTCAAGTGGAAGAGGTGACGTCAAAGGCTGTGTCTCAGCATGTCTGCTCTGAAGATGAGAGTCAGGTTTGTGAGAACATGCCTGAGGTGGCACAGGGGGAGCTGAGACAGGAGGGGGCAGGACTGGAGGAGGTGAGACAGGAGGAGCTGAGACATGACGCTGAGAGACAGACGGGGAGACAGGAGGGTGAGAGGCAGGAGGAGGAGAGGCAGGAGGGGCAGGGACAGGAGATGAGGCAAGGCAAAGAGAAAATAGGTGGAAGTGGAGGTGAGAAGAAGGAAATGGAAGTGAGACAGGTCGATATGAGACAAGAGGAGTTAAAACCAGTGAAACAAGAAGATTTGAGACTGGAAGAAGGGAAACAGGAGGAGGTGACATCAGAGGGAGTGAGACAGGGGGAGATTAGAACAGAGGGGACCAGACAAGAGGAGGTGAGAAATGGGGAGACTGGGGGAGTCCAACAGGACCCAGCAGGGGTGCCAGACAGATCCGGCGCAAAGCCCACCAACGCCAAGCCCACCAGAACGAAGCGAAGGAAATGGGCCCTGGTGGAGAGCACGGATGCCACGGTTGTCGCCATGGAGACGGGGAGCCTGATCGTCAACACGCCACGTCTGGCCAAGCAGAGAGCCATCAAGAACAACCACGAGATGCACCTGAAGCAGAGGAGAAAGAAACGAAAAGGACAAGCGATGGACGAAGAGACGACAGACACAACAGAACAACTGGAGACAGACGGTAAGACGACAACCCCTGCCGAGCTCTCTCTGTCAGTCTCCCCGGGGGATATCATACACACACCCCAGCCTGTCACTACAGACACCAGCGTGACCCAGCCCAAGAGAGGCAGGAAACCCACTTCTGCAGGCAACACCGGCTCCGTCCCCAAAAAGAAACGGGGCAGAGCTGGATCCGAGCCGAGCGGAAAACCAGGAAAGGTCCATAAAAAACCCGGTCCCAAACCAGGGATGAAGGACGCCATGGACGTCATTGAGGCGGTGGTGAGGGCGGCAGGCAGCGAACAGAGGCTGAAAGAAGAACAGATGAAGACGATGGCTGCCGAAGTCTTTGAGGAGGTGGTCCAGGAGGCACCGGTGATCCAGGTGTCATGTAAACCACCCCAAAACACGCCCTCCTTCTGTCCCTACGTGCGAATAGACAGCTCCAGTCACTTTGCTTCGCTCTGCACCATCGTCAACAGGCCAGAGGAGGAGCGGATGCACCAGCATAGAAAATCCAGCCCAGCCCGAATTAAAAATCCAGTCACGCTTGTTGCCAAGGCAATACCGCGTGCCTCAGTGATGCTCCAGGGGCCTTTGGTTAACCGGACCCTAATTGACAGGTGTCTAACGTGCTGCCTGTGCGGAAAGCCGGCAAATTACAGGGAGCTTGGGGATTTGTGTGGACCTTACTACCCCGAGGATTGTGTTCCACGGAAAACCCTGTCTGCCAGATCTATAGACCCTCATAGAGATTTCGCAGACAAAACAACAAGCCTGACTGCAGGTTCTGACCCTGCTGAGGAGCCCACCACAAGCGCCCCCAAGACCGAAAAGGAGGCAGACGGCGAGGAGCGATCTAATGAGGGAAGCAAGGAGGAGGTGCCCCTTGCGGAGGGGAGCAACAATGGGCATCATCACCATCACCACTCTTGGCGCCCCAGACGGCCAGAAAGGGCAGAGAAGGCACTGGGTACGGGCGGCCCTCGTCGACTCACCTTGAGGGAGAGGTTCAGGAGGATGCGGCAGCTGCAGGACAGGCTGTGTGGGGAGACCATAGCGCCTCCCAGTGGTCTGGAGAGCAATTGCAGTAGTTTGTTACAGAGGCTGCAGGGAGAGGCGGAGGCCAAGGAGCACTGGGCCCATGAGCACTGTACCATCTGGACCAGTGGGGTGGTCATGGTGGCTGGGAGACTCTACGGGCTGAAGGAGGCTGCTACCACCGCGGCTGAGACGGTGAGACCTCTCTTTCTCTCTCTCTCTATCTCTGTCTCTCTGTCTCAGTGGATTTCTGTTTATCTATCTTTATCTCTCATTTTCTGTCAGTCTTTCTGTCAAATTGCTGTTTGCCTATTCTTTATTCTTTTTTCTCTCCCCACTTTTACTGCCTTTGTGTCTCTCTTTCTCTCTCTCTCTCTCTCTCTCTCTCTCTCTCTCTCACACACACACACACACAGTCTCTCACACTTTGTTTGTTTTAGCATGTGTTCAATTAATAAATAAGCAAAACCTTTATCTCTACCTGTCTGTCTCACTGTGTGCCGAACCCATCTTTCCCCTCCCTCTCTCTGACCGTTGGTCTGTCTAAACTCAGAACTGCTCCAAGTGCCAGAGTGTGGGCGCGTCCATCAGCTGCTCTAGAAAAGGCTGCACTCTCAAATACCACTATGGCTGCGCCAAAGAGATGGGTAAGAGATCTCTGGAGAGGAGCGAAGGGTGGTGGGGCGGGGGGGACTGGAAGGTCGTGGCGAGGGAAAGAGGGCGAAGGAGGTGTTAAGGGGAAGAAGAAAGCGAGAGGACAAAAAGGGAGGGAAAGAATAGAGTAGGTGTGCTGTGTGTGAGTGTGTGTGAGAGAGGGAGAATGAGTGAGAGATTGAGGAAGAGAGAGGGAAAGAATGTAAGAGGAAGCAGCAAGAAAGGAGAATATTGACTGACAAGAGCAATGCAAGAGTGTGGGAGAGAGAGGTGGGGAGAGGGAGGGTGAGGAGAGGGGCAGGGGGGACGGATGTGAAGGAGAGGTGTTGAATAAAGGGATGATGAGGGAGAGTAAAGACCCTGGAGTGTGTGTGTGAGAGAGAAGGAGGTGTGTGTGGGGGGGAGGGGGGGTGCTATATGTGCATTATTGACCACAACCCCTGTGGCTCCATCCATCTATTCAGGCTGTCTGGGGACCGAGTGAGTGAGAGTGTGTGTATGTGTGTATTTGCTCACGTGCACGTATGTGTGCATGTGTGTGTGTGTACTGGCATATATTATGTAAACAAAATGGCATGTCCATATCCCTGTGTTTGCGCGCGCGCGTGCGTGTGTGTATGTGTGTGTGTGTGTGTGTGCGTGTGCTTGTGTGTGTCAGCATATACGTTGTAAAGCATCCTCTTACATTACCTCATGCCCACAGTGTTGGGGATTAGAAGCCCTACCTACTCTGCCTAGCCAGCAGTGGGGAGGAGCTGAGGCCCTTTTTAATCCTGCAGAGTGCACCAGCCTCCTCTCATCCTTTCACTCTTCCTCTCCATCTCTTCCCCTCCCTTTCTCTCTCTATCTCCCCCTACCATTTATTCACTCTTCTCTCTCTCTCTCTCTCTCTCTCTCTCTCTCTCTCTTTTTCTCTCCATACCATCTCTCTCCCTCTTTCCTTACCTCTGTCTCTCTCACCAGGTTGCACGTTCCAAGAAGATGACTTTTCCCTGACATGTCCTAAACATGAGGTAAGCTAAAGCGCCGATGCAGAGCGACACGGTGTCTGACACACCGATGACACGGGGAAAAAAACACCTTGATCCCTTGAACCCCAACCTCCAGCTTCCTGTGTGCGCGCTGACAGACACTGATTTTGCATTACATCCGTATTCTCTTATTGCTGTATGGGCTCCCGCATGGAAAATGAAAGAGAGAAAACGAGGGAGAGAGGGAGAGATTTATAACGATAGGGAGACAGACAGCTGAAGACGAGGAGAGTTCGACAGAGAGGACTTGTGTAACCAAGACGGAGTATCTTAGAAACGGATCTAGCGAGGCAACAGCCAATCACACACGTCCGCTCCTGCTATTGACAGGTGTTAACACCGTTACACTGATTGGACTAACACTGGGGTGTCAGGATTCTGTCAATGCTTTCTACCAGCGCTAGGCTCAAGAAGCTCTTATGTGTGCGCTGAAGTGTGTGTGTTTGTGTGTGTGTGTTTGTGTGTGTGTCAAAGTGTGTGTATCATTAAGCTGTTGTGTTTTTGTTTGAATCCAAGTGCTCTACCCCCGATGACAAATGCCTTCACCGCCCTGAGAGGGAGAGGGACTGTCTTGGTCTATTCTGGGTCGTCTGTTTCTATAGCAACAAGACACTTGTTACATCGGTGACAACACCAGCAAATTAGCATGGCCTTTAAACCAGCCGTCCTCCACGACCACAGCTACCCTCAGCAAAAATATTACTCAGCAAACCTTCCTGTGAATAGCTATGACTGTAAAGGGTTGGCTATAGTGCTGCGTTACTGTTTTGATTCTGTGTGCTGGCGATTTGCTTCATGGAAGCAAGCCATCTGCTGGCCAGTTGTGTGTACTGCACCCGTGGAAGGTCAGAGAGAGACAGAGAGACGGAGGGGGAGGAGAGGGAGGGAGGGAGGGAGTAGGGGAGATGGGAGGAAGAGGTGCTGACATTCAGCAGGGTGCAGCGGTGCATTGAAGCAGCAGCAGCCTCCTCCTTCCAACCATCCCCCCCCTTCTCTACCACCACCCCTCTCCCTCCCTCCACCCCTCTCCCTCCTTCTCTACCTCGACCCCTCTCTACCTCCTTCTCTCCCTCCACCCCTCTCCGTCCTTCCCCTCCTCCACCCCTCTCTCCCTCCGTCTCAACCTCCACCCCTCTCTCCCTCCTTCAATCCCTCCACCCCTCGCTCTCTCCTTCTCTACTTCCACCCCTCTCCCTCCCTCCTCTAAGCAGACTGACAGGGATGAAAACCTGCCTGCTGATCAAAACACCCCACCCTCCCCTGATTTTCCTCTGTTCCCTCCATCTCTCTCTCTTTTCATTCCCCTGCCAGTGTCTCTCTCTCTCTCCTTCCCCTGCCACCCTCCATCTCTCTCTCTTTTCATTCCCCTACCAGTGTCTCTCTCTCCCTCCCCTGCCACCCTCCCTCTCTCTCTCTGTCTCTCTCTTCCCATGTCTCACACACACACAAGCGCATAGACACACACACATACATACACACACACCTCTCCTCTTCCCCCCACCAAACTCTGCATCTCTCCGAACCCCCTTCTCTTTCTTCTCTGCCCCCTCGTCAAACTTTGATCTCCTCCCATCCTCAACTCTCTCCCTTCCATCCCTCCATCCCCACCCTCTCTCCCCTCCTCCTCCCCCCACCTCCCACATACAGCAGCACAGAGCTAGCTCAGAGCGGCCTGAGCACTCATCCACTCTGGGATCTGAGGACCCAGCGTTTGTGTGATGCCAATTTAGCAGGCTGAGCGGCCTAATCAAAGAGGAGCACGGAGGCTCTCACACACACACACACACACACACACACACACACAACCACAGCACCCCCGCCATAAGTCTCCCTCTGAAACCCTCCCCTCTGCTCCCTATGTTCTTTCTTCTGGAGGAACACAAATACAAGCGGGAACACACACACACACACACACACACACACACACACACACACACACACACACACACACACACACATACATACACAGAGAGAGAGAGAGGCAGAGAGCATGTGCACAACTACCGCCCTCACAGTAGCAGCTAGTGTTAGGGTAAGAGACTCATCCAGAGAGTTTAAATAGATTTTATACACACTACTCACGATTCGTGTAGCAACTAACACACACACACACACACACACACACACACACACACACACACACACAAAAATGACTACATGTTCCATATGATTAAAACTCAAGCGCTTCTCATTCTGCACTACTTAGTCTCACCTGGCCAATGTCAACAGATGGATTAATGCTGCGGCCAATGTCCACCATAATGTCTGTCCTCACAGTCTGAAAACGGTACAAAGAACAACAACAAAAGTAACATATAAAAGCAAGACCTCATCAACGAACGCTTCAGAAATACAAAAGGACAATAGGTTTTTCTGTACAATTGTAGTACTATTAATAGCAAAGTTAGCGTGCCCGGGCGTCGAACAGCGCCAAGGGGTGTGAAAGTAAGGCCATTATACCTACCCTGAAGTCTCCTGTCAGGCAGTCCACCTCTACCTCACAGCAGCATGCGGCATAGGTGAAGTACGGATAGGGCTGACCCTCCTGTTTCAGCCAGTCCATATATGTGTCGTGGCCCCTACACAAAAAAACAGTATTCCGCATGATAGGTAAACACAGCTTTCACAATGTCAAATCTTTACTGGTCTGTTCTGCGACGCCTGTCTCATAGACTGTAGATGGAATACCTGTAGTATCCGGTGGCAGATAGACTGATCTTCTCGAAGAACGCTGAGGTAATCTGCAGACAAATAGATGATATACACTTGTGACGTTTAGAACTACAACTGAACGTCTATGAGAGTTTCTCCCGCACAGAACAGGATTGAAGACATGGTATCACGTTTTCATCGCTGTTACACACCCAGGTTTGCCAGGTACCCTTGGGGTTCTTTAAAATGATGGGCTCCAGTCGTTGGTACAGAATCTGGCAGGCATTCTGGGAAACAAAAACATGCAAACACCATTTACGCGCATGCTGGAAGTAAGCCTTAAAAGGAAAATGCCATGGGTTGGCGAGAATGGTTCTACACTAGCGACGGGGCACCACCACAGTTCAACGGTACCTTCACAGCCATGCCGTTGGCGTCTGTGCCATAGGACGCAGCCGAGGGGCAGGTGTTGGGCACGGAGCTGGTGTTGGTCTCGGTGATATGGATGAGAGAGATGGGGATGTGGAGCTCACGGCTCACCACCTGGACAGAAAGGAACACATTAGCGTGGAAAACAGGTTAGCGTTAGCTGGGTAGCAGAATCAAAATTAAGTGGTTTCCCTTCGAAATAACTAAGAGAGAGCACCTGCTGAATTTTAGTGTGGACTCCCTGCCCCAACTCCGTTCCCCCGTGACTGACCAGGACCGAGCCATCTTTGTAGATATGCACCAGAGCTGCAGCCTGTCACACCAAGATACATGAACGGTCACTGTTAGCGACGCAGCGCAAAATCAGCTTAGACATGGATCCTTGGGATTGTGAGGAGGAAACCCTGCCTGGTTGAGGAAGCTCTCTGCGAACGCGATGCCGTATTTGATGGGGACAAGGGACATCCCACGCTTCTTCCAGCGGTTTTGCCGGTTGAACTCGGCGACGGACTTGCGCCGACGGTCATAGTCCGACTTCTCCTTGCATTCGTTCCAGCATCGCCACAGATTCTCGGGGTCAAACTCAAACTTGTAGTGGGTCGTGGACACTCCCTTGTACATATTCATCTCACGGATCTGATCAGGCAAGAGATGACATCTCGGATGAAAACGGACACCCGACCACGACATTCGTCATGTTTCGCCAACCCCAGACCCTCCCCTCCTGACCTCTTCTGCGGTGCGGTCTAACTTGGCGGCCACGTCGTTGAGCATGCTCTCAACCACCAGCATGGTCTGGGGCACCCCAAAGCCTCGGAATGCCGTGTTGGACGGCAGGTTGGTTCTGCAGGCCACACCCTGGCCTCTCAGGTTGGGGATCTTGTAGGCGTTGTCCATGTGCAGCAGAATCTTCTCAATAACCTAGAGAGAATTGGAGAGAACACACTGGGTGAAGACCAGGTTTGGTTAGAAGGACCCACACTTTCATTAAAGACTAGGGAGGTGGCTCTAGATTCTCCAAACGGCCTCACCAGGACTGACTCGTCCACGGTGTTGCCGCCATTGGCGTAGTAGTGTAGGTCGGCAGCTACAATCCGTCCATCGTTCATGAAGCCAACCTGAAAGACATCAAAGTTTTGACAACCATACCTCATCTATCACCCTATGAGAGTGTAAGCCCATAGACGATGGATACAAGCAAAGGTACAGCAGCAGTAGGAATAGCACCTTGTATTTGCCAAGTACAGGATGGCGAGCCCCAGTTATAAGCATATCTTCTCCTCTTTCTAGAACACAGCGAATTGGTCTCCCAAGCCTTTAAAGATACATATGCACTGGTATAAACATACACATTGCCTTTTGTGAAGTATCCAATTTAGTAAGAAAAAGACCTGAGAAAGAAATAATCCTGCATTTCTCGAATCAAATCACAATGGTCATCCACAAAGCCTGCGCTGACGTACTTCCACGCTGCCAGAGAGGTGATGCAGGCCAGAACTGTCGTTTTGGTGAGCTTCCCCCCGAACGCTCCACCAACCCTCTTCACATGGCAAGACACTCTGTTGGACGGTATGCTAAGTGTCTCTGCAATGGCTTCCTTCAAAACAAAAAACAAACAGCATCTCACTATTGCATCAGTCTAAGCCAAAGTGGAAGTGTAGCTCTTTGAAAAATGATGGCTCCCTTTTCTGAGACATGCAGTTTGGGGGAGGAGGGGTTACTTGGGTGTATGACGGGTGTTGGCAGGACACGTAAACATCCAGCTCCTTCTCCTCTCCTGTAGGAACCACGAGCATGCTCTGGGTTTCCATGTAGAAATGTTCCTGCCCGCCAATTCGTATCTCTCCTAGGACAGGACACGAAAAAAACATACATCTAAGACACCTCACAGTACATCTCAAATATTTGTCCAATGTCAATGAATAGCTGTGAATACCCAACAGGTAGGCTGGAATATGGATCCTATATTGCGATAATCATATAAATAAACCGCGACCACACCTTCATGAACTTTGTCGACTGCTTTGAAGGCCTCCTCCACATTCCCTCTCTCAATGAAACGCTGAGGTTTGAAAAAGGACTGTTTGTCCATGGCCTCCTACCAATGCATGTAAAAGAGGGAGAGAGAGTGAGAGCAAGAGTGAGAGAGGGAGAGTGAAAGAAAGAGGGAGAGAGTGGGAGAAAGTCATAAAGTGAGAAAAGCAGTTGAAACTCAATGAGAGCAAGACGCTGACATTGTGAAGTGAGGGAATCCATTGACTATTGAGTTAAGTATTTTCCCCCCCAAAAAAAACAGAAAAGGCCTACAGTGTGTGTTTGCATCATCGACAGTGAATTCTGCAGTGAAACCAGACCTCTACAGTATACACCGGGTCTGGCAGATCCTCGTAGGTGATCTTCACAGCTGCAGCGCTGCGTTTAGCATGCGGCTTGGAGTCAGCAACCACTGCGCACACCATCTGTCCCACGCAGGACACCTGGGGGAGCAGATGCACCCTCAGACTCCGCCTGACTAAAACACTTACTCCTCAGCACAAATTCGGCGACTTAGAAAAGCCGTCCCACGGGTCACTTCTCGGCGTGTAGGCCACAGACTACTGGACAAATAAAAAAAGTCACCGGCACAAAAGTGGCTGGTCAGGTGGGGGGTGTTGTCGTAAACCCAACGCACCGTCTTTTCAGCCAGAAGTTCCTCCTCGTAGCCAGAGAAGAGGCGCACCTTCTTGCCAGGGATGTCCCTCCCGGTGATGATGTCCACCACTCCGGGGTACCCTAAAGCTTCACTGACATCCAAGTCCCTGAGCAAGGGAACATCGAGAATGATCAGATGGGAAAACACTTTAATGAATGAGGACTGCGTGAGGTTTATTTGGCCATGTTATGTTAAGCCATCCCAGATCAATATTAAATTATAACCAAACAATAGCCCCCATTGAATCCCTCCTGAGCTCAACTATAGAAGCGGGGGTCTTTGCGGGTCGTAAATAATAATTTGGAATTTCCTGTAAAGGAAATGAGGACAGTTGATACAAAGTAGTCCAGAGTGAACAGCTATGGTGCTACTGCGTGGGAGGCTCAGAGCTATGTGAACTGACATCACGTGTAACCTCATTAGATGACTACCCTCACTGTAGACAACTGTCCCTGTCTTCAGGGTATTGTTTGGTAGTGCTTAGTTTAGTTTAGTTGTCTAGTAATGTTGCACCATCTGTTACCCCCTCTTTAGATATTGTTTAGCTATCATGTAGGTATTGTATAGCCAATTATTGTAGTAGCTGCAGCTATTTATTGTAGTTTTGGATTGTTTCTTTGAACCCTGCTTCTGTAACAAGCAATGTTAAGATAAATAAAGTGTCTCTCCATGCCGGCCCGCCGGGCCCGCCCCCCCCCGGCCCCCCCCCCCCCCCCCCCCCCCGCCCCCCCACCCCCCCCCCCCC
>JAVQJY010397668.1:0-5000 GCA_036025375.1 Retropinna semoni | reverse complement strand
AAAAAACTAACACCAAAAAAACCCAGAGGGAACTGAACAGTGCTGCTTTCGGAGAGTGAGGGTAGAGGCAGAGCTGAGCGGGCTTCGTGATGTAGAACCTTCTAGAAGCCGGGGGAAGGGAGCTGCCAGCTCTATCCGCACCAATCAGAGCAAGCGAGAGAGAGAGAGAGAGAGAGAGAGAGAGAGAGAGAGAGAGAGAGAGAGAGAGAGCTGTGGTGCTGGGAGGGAAGGTGGCTGGGGTCGAGAGGTACAGAAAATGGTGTGTGTGTATGTGTGTGTGCGTGCTCGCCACAGAGTCCCACCCTCTGAGCTCTGTGCTGTGAATGTGCAAGGCTGAGAGTCTCACTGCCTGAATCCAGCTCTTGCTAATCCTCTTACAATTAGAACACCATTCTCCTACAGTACGTACCCCCACACAGCCCCCGCCTCTCCGTAAGAGAGGAAAACAAAACCATGATTAACCAATACTTTACGTCAGTTAAACTCTATACTCTCTATGTAAGGAGTAAACAGCATGGTTCAATTGGTGGGTGATGATGACATGTGGGCTTAAGTCTGAGTGAGAGGCGTAATTTGGATCCAGCGAGGAGAGAGGAGGGGGGGGGGGGGGGGAACATCTGACGCTAATCACTCGATTTGAGCAAGTGCTCCTGCTGTACTCTGCCGAACCACAAGAGAGAGCGCGATAACCTTACCATACGAGTACATGCTCGGGGGCGCTCGCGGGACGCATTACAGAGGTGGGGGGTGGAGGGTGGGCGATGACAACAAACAAACAAAGGAATCGAGGGTGGGGGGGGGGACGATATATAGGAGAGACAATAAAGCGACTACATAGTCTGTCAGCCCACTGGGCATCTTGGAGCCTGTTTGAACAGGGAGCTCAGCACAGTGTTTCTGCAAAGATGGACCGCCTCTCCTCCACTTCAAAGCAGCTCCTAATGTTCTGATGGAATGGAGATGATAGCACGCCGCGCTAAGCATTTAAGACTGAGAGAAGACAGAGGATGTTGATTCTTCGAGGGTCCGTCAGAGATATGAGAGACAGGTGGGTGGGGAAGGAGGCGGACGAGGAAGAAGAAGAAAAGGATTTTCAGCAATTCTTCCTTTGCTCTTTCAAGAGAAAATCCCCCCAAAAAAGGAGGCCGAATGTCTTTTGAAGTGGGAGATGCTGTGCTGAGTGTGCACTCATTCATAAAAAACAGGACTGGGAAAGTATGCATGCACGCACGCGAGTATACAAAACATGTCCGCGCACACACGTTTGGTCGGCTCATGATTATAGGCTTTCTGTAGCGAACACCTGAATGGAGGGCTTTAATGCTAGATCCTGGAGAACGTCTCACGGCTCGAAACAGACTGCTGCTGCTCAGGGCTTTGGGGGTCTGTCCTAACAGAAAGGCTCAGTTCAGAGGGAACATCTCCAATGCCATTAAGTACCAGTCGGGTCTCATTTAAGATTGATATTACAAAAAATATTGAACTTTCAGAAAAGATGGGTCATATTATAGTCTTACCACGCTGGCCTGTGCTTCATGGTGCAACTAACTGCTTTGGAACCAAACAAATGATCTGACTCATGATCGTCACCAGCCGCTAAAGATCTAAACAGTAGTTAAATACTAATCAAACTGATCAGATACGTGGTCAAGGCTGGAGGATCAAACCACTCACCCATTGAGAGAAGGTAGGACTGGCCGTCTGTCTGTCTCTGCTAAGGCTCTCCAGGATGCTTACCCCCACCTTTATCTGAGTCATACCATCTGAGCAGTAGGCCTGCGAGGGGACTGGAGAGATAACTTAATTGGCAGTGATTGAATACGAAGCTGTAGTTAAGATAAGCATCTCTCCTAGGATCCTTGGTTGCAGGCTCAATCAGAGCGGTGGTTAACGCCTTTTTTTCCTGGGCATCCATTCTTAAAAACTAGGATGTGTTCCATGCGAACAAGGAGAAGCTCAGTGCGCATCATTTGGGGTGCCCCGGTGGCTCACTGGCTAGGTGCACGTAACCCACAGGTCTGAGTCCCATTCCTGCAGCGGCCTGGGTTCGAATCCATTTTTTGTTGTCCTTTGTTACACATCTTCCCCTCTTCTCTAACCCTGAATTTCCTGTCACATCTCTACTGTCTAATCTAAATAAATCATAAAAATACCCAAAACTATACATCTTTAAAGAGCACATAATTTACGTTCAAAGCTTTATAGCTGTCCATTTCTACCAACTGGTTCCTTTCAGAGACAACCTTACCTCTATGTCTACTGGCTTGGGGTTTCACCACTCCACCAGATCACCCAACCATCCACACATCCAGACCACCAGCCTACCCTGAAGTATTCTCAACACCACACACACCTTCACCTCAACTTACACACACACCAGACAGGGCACTTGCTTCATGTGAGGTGGGCTGACATTTATACCTTTCGCAAGGGTGTGTGAATTATGAAGTGGTTGCTGCTGGCTAACCTCAATGTGTGTGTCTGCAGTACGGAGGGTAAACAGATATCCATCACTTGGAGCATGGATTGAGACTAATGCTCAAACTGACCTCACCGACTACGGACTCTCAACTCTGTGTGGCCCTGTGAAAGCAGCTCTGACTCACATGGGCCCACTTGTGTTCTATTCATCCGATACACCCCATTGGGCAACTACAACACCAGCGCAACCAATCCAAGCTGAGAAAGAGTTTGGATCTGGCGGTGGTGGTCTGGTTGACAGGAGGAGTGTGTAAGGTACTCAAACTGTGTGACTACCACTGGACTAAAGGAGAATGGAGGACAGAGGGTCCAGACAGAGAAGGGGATTTGTATTTATTTTTTGCTAACTGAGAGCAAAAAGTCACGCTGGCAAACTCTAAAAAGTGTTCTGACTGACTGACTGACTGACTGACTGACTGACTGACTGACTGACTGACAATTCCTGGCGCGTTCCTGTGTTTTGCTGAGGTGACACGACGTTGAGGCGGGCTGAAATGAATCTCCTCCTCATTACACCGCAATTGATGGCGCTCAACACAAAACGCTGGGTGTAATTAAGCCTACGTGAATAGGCAAATTAATCTGTTATAAAATTACGGACGCCGCCGCTTCGGAATAACAGCTGTATCTTTTATGACACTATGTAAATGGGTGTCTCGGTGCAGCGTGAATGCTGCTGTGAGCGTACCTATGTATGCATGTGTGTGTGTGTGTGTACTGCTCTTCATCCCTCACCCCACCTCCCTTTGGTAAAGATGAAAACGGACGACAAGAAAGGATAGTCCGGTAGAGTAGGCTGGAGAATGACAGGATAATCACCCCTCCTGACAAAAACATAATAGGAGGTTTCAACTGCAGCAGCATCACAGTGTGTGAGGACTACTGTGTGGCTGGACCTGTTGATCTGTCTCTCAGTCCATTCATCCATCCCTCCATCCCTCCATCGTTTCGAGCCCTGGTCATTTCACTACTAGGGATTTCGCCTTTGCTGACGAGTATTATGTGCATCTACCAGTTTGGAAGTGAGACCATGATTGTAGGCAGGTTTGGGCGACTACAACCTAGTTTGTCAGAACATCTGGGTTATGTTCACTGTGTGCATTGACGTCATAAACAGCTTGAGTGTGTAGAATTGTAAATGTGCCACATGAGTATGTGAATGTACGATGTATATTTAAAACACTATCAAGGCCACTGGGGCACAAGGTTGTTTGATATGCATGAGGGTGTGTGTGTGTGTGTGAGGTGCATCCCTGCCCTGCTAGGGTGGGTGAGCGAGGCATAGAAAACATGGCACAAAGTGAGACAGGTGATGTGGGTCTCTCAGACAGATATTCTGCGCTCGGTTGTATGTGTTGTTTAGTCAGTCGTGGGTGAATCTCTTCACGCCCCTCAAGCCAGACAGGAAACTGGGGCATGTTCTCGGTCCTTCGTCTCTCTCCCTCTACCTCCCTCCCCCGCCCCTGGAGGGGGTCTCCCCATGGTGGACACTGTCCTCGGGTGATTCCCAACCACTGCCCCAGCATATCCCGTAGAGCACATGTGTCAAAGTCAAGGGCCGCGGGTCGGATGAATGATGACATTTCATTAGTGTTACAACCCATTTTTTAATAAGTTTTAATAAACATTGAACCAGTCCGGCCCTCGGCTTGTAGCAAATAATTTTTTTTGGCCCTCTGTGGTATTTGACATTGACATCCCTGCCATAGAGCATCCCCCCCCCCCTCTACCTTCGCCACACCCACCATGCTGCCCCCTCTTGTCCTCCCAACACGGCACTCTGTTTAGGCCATGCCAACCAACACACACCTCATTCACATCTGATCTACTTCACCCTGAAGGTATGGCAGGACAACCCAAATGTTTGGATTCCTAAAAACATCTCTTCTTCTGTGGGGCCCCTCAGTATTGCAGAAAAAACTCCAATGCATTCCCGCCCCCCCGCCCCACTGAGAAGACAGGTCAGCAACACAATCCGATGCAGGATCAGAGGATGCTAATGAAGCTAACCAACCCAGATTACTGCTCATTACTGCAGCTCAGCTCCACAGATGGGCCAGAGACACTGGGTGGCCCAGAGGGAAGGGGGTGGGGCTCGTTAGAGGCTGGCTGAGGTCAGCATGAAGAGCCAACGCTGCCGTGGGAAGAGAGAGAGAGAGCCATCAGGAGGTGCCAGTCAGTCACTCTGGATAAAATGATGGCTGGATACTGGCGCATTACCATGGTCTGCACCAACACTGGTTCCCCATTAATGCCATGTAGATGATTGAGTCATGTACTCGGTGCAAATGCACACACCAAACACCAGTGCACCTCACAAGCCTTGCTTGTCACATCCTGGTCTATCAAGTCTAAGATTACTCCAGTTAGAACTCAGGGCTGCCAACGTTCAGCGCTCCCAACAGGTGTTTTAATGAGATTGATCCATTCAAATCCCCCCCCTCCCCCCTGTCTATTAAGTGATTGTGTGCCCGTCTGTCTGCCCACCCATCTCTCTCTCTCTCTCTCTCTCTCTCTCT
>JAVQJY010396268.1:0-11569 GCA_036025375.1 Retropinna semoni | reverse complement strand
CCAGTATTCACAGGAGCTCAGCCAGGTAGGTAACACAGTTGATCCCTGAACTAGGCCTCAGTATTCACAGGACCTCAGCCAGGTAGGTAACACAGTTGGATATGTTACAAAGCTTTCTTATGTCTTACCTAATTAAAATATTAAGGGACAATCAGCAATGTTTTGTTGGGGTGCTTCATTTCCATTTCATGGAATTAAATATCTCATCCCCCACTTTACAAAACTACATTCATTATGATGGTTTCAAGTTTTATTTAACACATTAATTTTAACACTTGGTTATAATACAATGAAATGTACTGAAATTGACATGGAGCTCGTTTTCACGCGGCGATCGCACGGCACACTGGAACTGGAAGCAATAAATGGTAGATTGACCACCAGCTAGACAGTCTTTACCGACACTGCAAGACACACTCAACACAATTCTCTGCTTAACATTGAATCTTTTATTGGTGGGTTCCTTAGGCAAGTGATGAAAAACAAAAGTACTTAGTATGTACACAAATATTTTTTGTGACTAAACATATTGCCTTTTCTAAATCATACAGTATGTTCAAATGAAATATTTTTAATGACAGTGATCACTGTAAATATGCCTATAAACCACAGTGAAGACGGGTTAAAAAATGTAACATGTTTGCTTTAGTGATGCATTTAAAATAAAATATAAAGGCTAAAAACACTTAATGGAAAAATATATAAAAGTGCTCATTCTAGGACATATAGAGTAATCATTTGTTTAATGCTCTTTTTTGTGTCACACTCATTCAGGAAAATCTCTCAGCTACTTTGTGATAAAGGAAATTCCTGTCAGCATCAAAGTAAACACAACTATGCAGCACCAGAATAATAGAAATACATAAACAGCTCGTCATTCAAATGAACAACAGCATCTGCGAGACGGAATAAAAATGGGCACAATACTTGCAATCCTAAACCCCAACATAAGATGGTTATTATGAAGTTATGGCAGCCTCAGAGTGCCGTGCAGTTACAGTGCTTTTATTGTTTTAGTTGCATGCATTTGAAGCTAATAAGATTACAGCCTGGTTCTAACAAAGCATGCAGTTAGCTTCCTGTTCATTCCACCATGGGAACACAAGGGAGGGCTGAGAACAGCGAGGATATTTCCTACTAAAATTACTGACGTATTATTAATTTTTGGAGGGAAAACCTGCAATTTTTAAGTCCTTTCCCTGTGGTAGTTATCTGATGTGAGTTTATACATCCATGTTGGTCAACAACAGCTTATCATAGTCTTTAAACGCTAAGGTTTCTTAGTAGCAGTGGAATGGGTTTAATACGAGTTCAACAAGTTCATGTACAGTAGAAACAGGCGATAAGGAGACGGTCACCTCATGGTCTAGCGGTCCATTTCATCGAGCAGAGGCGTGGCGTCTCCCGCTATGGACATGGGCGTGCTCTCAATCATGGGGCTGGGGGAGGGGCGAGGGGTCATCCTGGGTCTCTGCTTTTTACGCTCAGCTTCCTTCTCCTGCAGCCACTGCTCTGCCATCTTACCCCAGTCCACGGCTGTGTGAGACGTTGCCCTGCATTGAGAGGAAGAACAACACCCAGCAGTTAATACTGTCCAAAATAGTGAATAACTGTAAGTGTAATTTGTTTGTATGTTCATGTCACTTACTTTGCCTGTGGTGTCCTGTGGCGTGAGGTAGATGAGGAAGGTGTGGAGGAGGAAGGGCGATGCCCGTGTGAGGAATGAGGGGTGCTGCCGGGGTACTGGGGGGTAGTGATGGTCCCCTGCTGACTGGGGGTAGTGTATGAGTAGCTTGGGGTCAGTAGAGGAGTAGCTACAGGCTGCTGGGCTGGGGTGGCAAACACCTATCAATGGACGATGAGGGAAGTGACAGTTAGTCAGATTAGCATAATCTCACAGAACGCTAGAACATGTTCTTTCAGAACGTTTTCTTACAGTAAGTCAGTGCATGTTCTCACAGAAGGTCAGTTTAAATTCTCAAAGAACATCAGTGCATGTTCACACAAAAGGTCAGTGCATGTTCTCACAGAAAACCTTTAGGTCTGGAGGAAGGATCAGACTCCCTGTGTATTGTGAACGTACGTGATAGGCGCTGCTGCTCCCGCCTCCCCCAGTGCTGCTCCCACTGTAGCCGTACTGGCTGGACGCCCACTGCACTGGGGTCGTACTGGCATTCTGTCCTCCCTGGCCTGTTACCGCGGCAATGGCACTGAACATCTGAGAGGTCATGTTGGCAGGGAGGGCGCTTACGGCTCGAGTCAAGTCTGTACACGACAAACCAAGATTTATTCCAGTTTTGACACAATAGCAGCCTGTAAGAGCCATGTGAAACCATCCCACGCTTTCTAGGAATGAATGGAAACAGGAACTGACCGGCAATATTAATATTAGCTGGCGTGGCATTGACAGAGGCCGGGGTTCTTGTTCTAGAGCTGCTACCCGGTGTTACCCCTGTTGGAGAAATGCAACATATGATATCTCTGAGAACTCATAACTCGGTTGGACAGAATGTATTTCCCAATGTATGGTGTTACACCAGACTGCATTTGCACATGCACATGCTCTGACCTGGGACTGGTTCCTGGTAGTGGTCCTTGAACCAGCGGAAGAGTCCATTGACCGTGGGAAAAACCTGGCCTCTGTATCTGAATCCCTCGGGGGTGATGGTTACAAACTCGATCCTGAAAGGTGAGGTTATGACACTGTGAGACAATCACCTCTTAATTAACACAGGCGGTTCATCACATAGAAATGTCTATGTGTGATATAAATAAACGTCCACTGCAAGAGGTAGGTAAGGGTTAATGTTCATCATAAAGCCCCCCCCCCCGTCTCTAAACATGTCTAGAATTACACTCGCTGTTGGCAAGCGCCAGCGGCAAAGACAAAGACCCTTTCATGCTGCCACTACTACCCTGACACACATTTGTACTTGGTTGTGAGAAGTTCCAATCCAACACAAAAGGTTTTTCTTCAAATTTTCAATTACACACAGGAAAAAATGAAGCCAAGTGCATCTCCAGAATGTATATATCTATGCAAATGTATGCATCTCATGAATGGTTCCTCATTAGCACAACAAAGGTGGAGGGGCTTTGGCAGTCTTTAGGTAACCTTGGCTTTCCACGAGGCTGGTAGCCGAGCAGGAACTTCCCGGGCAGCTCTTTGCAGGCCGACACATAGTAGGGGATGAATGTAGGCTTCTCCTTCTTGCTTTTCACCAGGACATCCTCCATTTTCTGTAATTTGAAAAACAGGAGGCCCTGTGACAAATGGCAATTCAAAAAGGCTTGAAAATATTTGTATAATCTTTGTAATTTCACACACTTTAAATCCGGGCACTTAGGCTAATACATGTGTTTGGTGTAGTCACCACAGAATCACATACACACATACCATCAAAGTCTAACTACAAACCTTTCTTTCTCCACCACTGCACTCCTGAAAATACTTGTGACCGAGCAAATCTCGAGCAAAGGCAGCCATAGGTTGGACATATCGGGCTGTGATTTCATCCAGATCTTCAAACTCCTGAGAAATATGAGACTAAATCTTAGGTTTAAATTCACACAGACAGTCACCGTTTTAAACGGCAGTCTTTCAGTCTCACCTCACTGTTGATCCAGAGTGTGTGCCCCAAACTAAAGGCGTTCTCCTTCCCCTCCTCTCGTACATCTATGTGCTGGTAGATAGAGTCAGCCACCTTCCAGGTGACAGTAAGGTGGTTCTCCCCCTTGCTGCTGGGACGGATAATGACATCACCCTGGTCCATGGACTCCATCATCTTCTCAGCCTGCTTAAAGTTGATGTTGTGGAAGGAGGGATGAGCGATCACCCTCTTAATGTAGGCTACGGGGGGAGAGAGAGAGGCTGCAGTTCAAACACTAGCACTGTCTCAAAGTCTAGGTGTAAAAATTAATTTCAATTCATTAATTCAATTTCTTTTTTCATTTTATGTTATCACACATATCAGCGATTGACACCGCACACCTACACAATAAATGTCTCCATTAATATACCAATGCTTGACGGCTAATTCTAAGATACAAACTTGTTCTCTGCTGTTTCTTTTTGGCCTCCTCTTCCTGCTTCCCATCTTCCGTTTCTGTATCAAAGTCGTAGTAGATGTCTTTGGGCAGCTTCCACTCGTTGTTCTTGTCTGACAGGTCGGACGTACGGCAAGTGAGATCTACACTCAACTTCTCAATATCAATCTTCATGATTCTGCAGTGCACCGTCATTCCCACCTACAGAGACCAACACCAGTCAATGAACAAACCTGATAATACGTCAACAAGTGTTAGAAATAAGGATGGTAGAGTCCTGAACTGTAAAACTGCATGCAGTGTCTATTTAGCGAATGAAAACAGACCTTGACTCTGTCCTCAGGGTGCTTTACCACTTTGTCACTGAGGAACTTGGTCGGTATGAAGCCAGTGACCCCATTGTCCATGCGGGTACGCACTCCAATTGCTTGGCCAGGGCAAGAGCCACTGTCAAAATGATTCCACACCTGCGAGGGACAGCAGACATTGCTAGATGGTAACTGTGCTGGTGTGGAGTGAGTAGCAGTGATGAAGGCAAGGTATCTGGTCACATTAACAAAGTATAACCATTAGTATTAACATGCAATTTACAGTGAGGGTTTTAAAACAGCTTTTCGTTGCGCTCACAGCTCAACAGCAGGGGGTCCTTCTTACCTCGCTGAGCTCAGGGAAGTTGTCCTGGTGACAGAAGGGGCACTGCCACAGGCCAGTCTCGTCATTCCTGATAGCCTGGTCATAACTCTCCCCCTGGGGGCGTCTGTGGGCAATGCCTGTCACCACACTGGTGATTAGTTTACCTGGAGAGGGGGTGCAACACAGATAGAGGCCATCAATTAAATAGTTTAATCAGCAATTCATTAACCCATCTTAAAATGAGTAAAATAGTGAAATTAGTTAAAAGACCATTAGATAACAGAAGGAAATGTGAAACTCCAGTGAAGCTGTGGTAAAGAGTGATCTGGAGTGTTACCGATGTAGAATGTATCTGGAGTCTCTTTGGTGAGCAGGTTGAAGATCTCCTCTGTGTTGGGGCCCCTGTAGGTAGATCTCAGGTCCTTGTACCTACAGCTCAGCTCAGCACGGATGTCGTACAGCGTTATTCCCTTGTTGCCGTAGCCCTGTAGACATGGGTGGTATCCGACAGACAGTACTGTCATCAGGATATAACAGTCACCCGATGTGAGCATGCCTGTACATCTCCCCCCATCACACTGACCTGTCTCTCCAGCTCTTCTGCAAAGGCGTCCAGGTCCAGGTCTTTGAGACGTTCCGGGTTCTCCAGGATCTCCTCCAGAGCTCCAGCAGGGTTGGCGTCCTCTGCTGACTCATCGTACTCCAGGGCGTCCACCGCCATCTTGCGAGCCCACTCGTACGTCTCTGGGTGGACCCGCGACCCGTCCAGCACCTCGATGTAGGAGTCCGTGCTGCAGGGAGACAGGCGAGTTGAGGAGTGATTCAGCATGTGTGTCAAAAAGGGGTTCTTGATTCATGTAATTTCCCATGTTATGGCATATATCACCGACACACTGGTGCTCAGAGAGGCCCGTGTGTGAGTCTGACCTGTCTCCCAGAGACGCCGTGTCGATCTTGATGAAGCCGGCACAGTTAATGAAGACCTTGGGTCCCATGTGGCACATAGTGACCAGCTGAGTGCGGTTCTCCAAGCGAGTGTTGTTCTGTTTCAGGATCTAGAACCACAGATTATTATCCTTTTAATGTTAGAAACTATTTACAAGACTATAACAATAGTCAATTGAATTAGTCAAACTAAGATCTAAATTACATAATAGGCTGGTCTAAATTCCACCCATTAGGCAGTACGGTACACTGCTGGTTTACCTTGAGAAGGTGGGCACCCTTCCTGGGTCCCAGGCCACAGACATACTGGACAAGGCTCTGAGTGTAAGGGTGAGCAATCGCCCGGTTCACATCCACGCCTACCTCGTTGACCCGGTTGATAAACTCACAGTACAGGGCATTCAACAGGTCCTCCTTCACCACGTGGTCCTGAAAGAAGGAAGTAGACATAAAACAAATATTTCCATTGACCCTCCCTTCTGGTAGAGGCCACAGAGGGTTGTATATTTAAATGTTTTGCTGACATGAAAGAATAGCCATTGATAGCCTAATAGGAATCAATTACCTGTAGAGGATGAAGTTTGAGACAGAGGATGTCGTCGTCAGTACTGCAGACCTGGGAGTACTCCACCAAGGGGTCCTGGATCTTCCTGGCTACCGACACCGCTTGTCTCAAGAGAGGGGGGTAGTCCCGAAAATCTGCCTGTGTACAAAATACAATAATTACAATTATTGCAGCGGGTTACAAAGCGTGAAATAGAATTTGGAGAGGAGAGACAGATGATCTTGTCCGTTCTGGTGGTTCACCTCAGATTTCTTGCTGTTCATGTAGAGCACGGCCAGTTCATTATCTACCAGCTCCACTCCGATGGCAGGGAAAGACGACTCCTGCTCCAGCTCACTGGCAGTGCGTTTGATGTCCTCAATGACCAACTGGGCATCTCTATGGGAGCGAGAAATGGAACACAAAGAGACACTGAGTGATGTGACTAACACACTGGTCAGAGAAAGGGGACATGAGGAAGAGGGTGGTGAACCTGTTCTCTCCAGTCACAGCAATGACATGAGGCTTCTTGCTGCTCAGGAACTTCTTCAGGGTTTCGATATCTTGGATCTAAAGATTATGATATGATCGTTTTAGTGTTATAATACAATTATTTGAGTATAGATCACTATACAAGCATATGTTTCAAGTTTCAGCTTATTGTCATGTGTCTACAAAAAGTGTATTAATAATAAGATAAGATAATTCTTTTTTTGTCCCACAATGGGGAAATTCACACTTAAGGTCATAATACAATGACATTATTTTTGCTCTGGCTCCCTCATCACTGGAAGGTGACGTGACAGTCAGTAAATCTACCTTCTTCTCCCTCTCGTCCTCCCTCCACGCGTTCCTCCTCTTCAGAAAGTAAGGCAACCTTAGGAAATCTCCCACCTCTCCATCTCCGTTAACCAGAGCACAGAACACCGGGGCATCTCTGAGAAAACACAGAGAGTTCCAGAACATGACTGCTAGAAGCCACATTGATCATATGGTGAAGGTCCAGGTCCAGTCAGACACCCAGAGGACCGTACCTGCTGGAGGAGAAGGCCACACCCAGAACCCTGATGCCCTTGCCCTGGGACTCGGACATGAGCTCCTCCTCGTCCTCCTCCACCTGCTGGTCAGGCCGATAGGGCGCCACCTTCAGCCAGTTATACAGCTTCCTGCTGCAGGCCTGAGGGGCGGGCAGCAACTATCACAACATGCATACTCACACATACATCAAAGCTCTGAGTAGCCTGCTCTAGGCCAACCTAAGAAAAGAAGTGATCAATACTCCGGTAACACCAGAATCAAATCCAAATAAAGCTCAGTCAGGAACATTTTAATTCTATAAGATTTCATCTCTTCATCGTAATAGATCTTGCTGTGAAAACCTTTGCAATGCTCTCTTTCGCCTCGGCGACCAGCTTGTTCTTCAGCTCCTTTCCCATCTGTGGGTAGAGGAACTGTTTGAGGGAGCGCTCGATGGCGAGGGTGCGCTGCCTGTTCCACTCCTGGACCTGGTGACTGAACTCGTCTCGGTAGTAAAACTGCTTGATCTCATCGAAGTATGTTTGGTCTCCATATCTGCTCAGCAAAGATGAGACAGACATTCAACCCAGAACTACATATACACTGATGTATGTGCTTCAGTACACCGCATTAGACTCACCCCTTCACTCCTAGCAGGTCAATGCAGATGTTGATAGTCAGAAGTCCCTCTTCCTCTGCCTGGCACATTCTGAGGAACTGGTCTCCATTCAACTCTTTAACAGGCTTGTTCTTCAGGTACTTGAAAGAGTAGCCATAGTGGGCTTCATCCACATCCTGCAAAACAGATATAAAATGTCACAACAAAAAATTATAATGAAATAAATATGAACATCATTTGTAATATACTGATGCATATGATATATTTTGCATAAATATATTACATATTCGTATTATGTATATTATTGCATTTTTTAATCTTATTTATCTTATCATGAATCTTGAATCTTATGCATATTATGCATGAGATTGTGGTACATGAGTTACTATGACTACACCTACCACACAGACAAGGTAGTACGGTAGTGCAGACATCTCCATACCTTCTTGCCCTTTTTGGTAGGTTTGATGTTGATCTTGGCCCTCTCCTGGAAGGTCTGTCGAAGCACATGTATAACCAGAGGTTCTCGGGAAATCTGCATGGCCACCATGTAACGAGTTCCTTCCAGTACCGCCTCGGCTGTGCTGAACTGGCTGCAGACACACAGAGACAAGGACACTAGTATTAATACCAATATGATACAAAGAGTTTACCAGGAAAACCCATGCCGGTGTATGTATCTGTATGTAACAGCATCATTGAGTCAGTAATTGACCTGCAGATATAGTCCTTGGCTAGCTCCAGGGGCTCTGCAGGGAACTGCTCTGTCTCGTGGCGTTGGTAACTGTCACGCAGGTTCTCACCAAACTGCTCAGGAGTCAAACCAAACTTCTTTGCCAGGCCATCTAATTAGAGACACCATAAAAGATGAATCAAAACAGTCATGTAAATCTATAGTTCTCTGAATGATCAGTGTTGCCAGTGACATCTAGTGGACATGAGAGAGTATGGCACTCACCAAGTCCAGCCCCCTGGCAGATACTGTACATATCCCTGCGAGATGCTAGTTTCAGATCTGGGCCCTTTGACTGTGGCTCTTCCTCTTCCTCCTTTTCATCCTCCTCAGGCTCCAGCTCACCTGGGACACCAAGGCAACACCGTGCTGCTTTACTGTGGGCCAAACACAACTGAGAACGGCTCAGCAATCTGACACAACATCATGTAAACAAGTCTACCATCTTCATCAACTTCTTTTATCTTCTTTAGTTTCTTCTTGCTGGACTTGGCGGCATTCTGCATCTTTGGTATGTCCCTTCCATAGTAGAGGAGGAAGTGGCTGTACACGTCACTCAGTTCATCAGAGGACTGGACATCCTTCAGCCTGGACAGACAAAAAGAAAGTTCTAACTTTGCTAACGGCCACATAACTATAACTCATTTATGGCACAACACTTGTAGACTTTGCTTGCTGTGTGTAATATTGATGAATCTATTTCCAAATGGCACCTCTCCAGGTCTGCTGTATCGAGCGGGCGTATACCATCAGACAGTGGCTTGTCTGGGTCTGCAGAGATCTGCTCAAATTGGTAGGCCTGCATCTTCTGAAACAGGCGGGTCAGGTTCTGCTTACGAGTCTTCAGTTGGGTCCACTAGAGGTACAAGAGAATCTTCATTGAAAACGTTCAACAAGTAACAAATGAAATGAAAAAATTGTGATTAAACTATACATCTAGTGTTATCCGTTACCTTTTCGTCCCACTGCCAAACCTTCCAAAGGTCATTGATGTTCAGTTCTGGCTCCACATACTCTTTTCTATAGAATGCGATAAAAGGAACCTACAATAGTACAATAGAAGAGAAATTTAAAACAGGAAATCAAGATGCAGAGATGACTCTTATTGTTAAGAATGACTCATATTAAGACACTACACTATGGAAGAATATACATGTTCTTGATTTGATCACTGGACAGAAGTATAAGAGACAGTCTGAATATGTATTAGGTAAAAAGTGTGCAGTACCTCAAAGTGTTGGTTCCTCATGAAATTCAAGGCCTCTTTAATTTTCTGTATGGTGCTGGGGCCCTTTCTACTGAAATTAGTGGTTGGGCCTCGATCCAAATAGTCTGTGTTCTCCTGAAAGGCGCAGAATGGGTTAGTCTCCAGGTAATATGAATAAATGTTTGTCACACAGGCTGCCAGTGAGAGTATCAGCTGAGTTAGCCACGATTACCTGCATGGAGATGGTAGGGGTGGAGAAGGCGTTTCTGTAAATCCACTCAGCCTCCATCTCCAGCTCATCATCCTGAGCAGGCTTCACAGGAATGGAGCGCAGCTGTGGGGAACACAAGTAGAGAGCTCTGCACACCGTGGGTATGTTTAAGCAGATAACCACAGATGGATTCTATCACAACTCCAACAACCTCCCCATTGGCCAAACTCTACTCTTCATGTACTTTGATCTGTCTGGTTGATGACAATGCTGATGTTGAATGCAATTTCCTCGTAGGAATCAAAAAAAATGCTACTACTACTCCAATCTCCTCTGTACTTGCTGAACACAAGCTGTACGAGTCACTACAAAAAGATGAAATTACCCTGCATGAGTTAGAGGTTTTAGACGCTCAGACACACACACCTGGAATCTCTCAGGCATATCAGTGGAGCGGATCTCGTTGTCCTGGTCCGTCATGTGACTGCTCTCCAATTCGCTGGGCTCGTAGATCTCGAAGATACTGCGTCGGCCTGTCCGCTTCTTGGTCTGCTTCTTAGGCCGGTCCCAGCTCTCATCTTCAGCATCTTCTTCCTCCTCCTCTGCGTCATCGTATGCCTCTGTGTCAAACTCTGCAAAGTCAAAGTCTCCTCCGAAAATCTCTTGGGCCTCCTGTAGAGCTCTGTGGTGAGACACACATTTGGCTAGGAAAACATATCTATTCTGGTGAACTGAACAACCAGATGGATGTGTGCTGGCAGGTAACTGCAATAAGATGTAGATTTGAAATAAACCTGGTAATGGTATGTATGACTTACGCATCTGTGTATCCTGGCAGCTTCTTCCTCCATTTGGGTTTCTTCAAAGGCTGTCCATCATCATCCACAATAAAGTCGTCGATATCTGAGATACAGATACAAAGATACAAAGTTTGGAATTGTATCCAATAAGTGTAATAGTACACAATTACATTATACTACAGTGTTTTCTTTAAGTCATATCTCTATACCCGACTCTTCATCATCATCCTCCTCCTCATCGTCCCCTGGATGAAGAGGGACGTCCACAGCTTCACTCTCATCCAGACCCCCAACGCCCATGAAGATTTCATCGGCTATCATGTCCTTCTCGTGGGCTTCCCGGATGTGGTCA
The DNA here is from genome assembly GCA_036025375.1 of Retropinna semoni. NCBI lineage: Eukaryota > Metazoa > Chordata > Actinopteri > Osmeriformes > Retropinnidae > Retropinna > Retropinna semoni. The sequence continues at coordinate 461 of JAVQJY010396268.1, read as the reverse complement.
TCCCCCTCTTCGTCCTCATCATCAGACATGTCTCGCAAACGTCTGAACTTTTGCTGCAAAGTCATGCAAGTAGAATACTTTATGTTATCTTATCACTTATGTTCTTACTTTATACTAACACTTTCTATGCTCCTTCTTTGCACGAACACTATGCTGCTGTAACTATGAGAATTTCCCCATTTCAGGACAAAGTAAAGGATTATCTTATTTTATCTTATCTTAAACAAGGAGTAAGGTTAAGAATACATGCTCCTCACTCCACATGAGAGGTAAAGAAGGCCTTCAACACCACCACTGCTATTAGTGCTCTTTATGCACTTAGTGTTATCTTTTCCCAATTATATTTGTACTTTACACTAACACTTTTTTTATGCTCCTTCTTTGTGCTAACACTTTGCTGCAGTAACAATGTGAATTTTCCCACTGTGGGATGAATAAAGGATAATCTTACCTTATCTTAT
>JAVQJY010393410.1:0-10678 GCA_036025375.1 Retropinna semoni | reverse complement strand
TACAACCACACACATACATAGTCAAAATCAGGCACCTACACACAGATGCACACACAAACACACCCACAGACATACGAACACACACACACACACACACACACACACACACACACACACACACACACACACACACACACACACACACACACACACACACACACACAAAACTCCTCTAACACACATCCCACCTACACACTCAATGACACACACTCTCTCACCTCAGTATTGGGTCCAATGGTGGTTAGATCAGCAAAACAAATGAGTCCATGAGCTGGTGTTTCTGAAGAGCAGTCCCAGGAGAGGCATCCGTCTGCGTGGTGACTGGCAGGCTGTCGATGAGCGCTAGGACAGTAATGCAGTGGTATTTGAAGGGCGCTCTCTGTGCATGCATATGTCTGTGTGAATGTGTGTGTGTGTGTGTGAATGTATGCAGGTGTGTACTTAATTTTGACAGACTGAGGTCAGTCTTGTCAGCATGGGGGTGCAGGTGAAAGGCAGTGTCGGCAAGTGACCCTAGACTGGATATCTTATTATGGGATGCACAAGGAGTCAGGTCGGCAGGGCAACACGGTGGCTTGGTGCTTAGTACCACTGCCTCAGAGCTAGAAGGGTCAGGTGGGTGCTACATTATGGTTGTGGATGAGATGAGACATTCCTCTCGCTACGTAAAGCGATTTGAGAACCCTTAAAACATTTTTTTCATAATGACAGTAATAACAAAAGGTCAGACATTAGAATGGGGTGATTGTGGCTTAGCGGTAGAGCGGTTCGATCCCCGGTTCTGCCAGTCCACATGTCAAAGTGTCCTTGAGCAAGACACTGAACCCCTAAGTGCTCCTGATGGTTGTGCCAGCACCTTATGTGGTAGCTCGCCTCCAATGGTGTGTGAATGGGTAAGTGAGCAAACGGAACATTGTAAAGCGCTTTGGATAAAAGTGCTATTGATTTTATTTATTTATTTATTACATTTGTCTGTTGTAGGGGTAGGGGAGGGTTGGGGATGGAAATAATGTCCACTATTTTATTCTTACTTACTTATTCTACTTGTCATGTCATGACTGAGCTGGCCTGTTCAGTTGTTTTGGGGGGTAAAATAAAATAAAAAAATCTTGAAAAAAAAGAGGTCTCTGCAGAGCAATTGAAGGAATTTTCAGTATATTTCAGTATGTAAGAAATCGGCCTGAGAAACCATTTTCTAGAACTAATCTAAAGTTCTACCACGCTCCCCAAAGGATTTTCCCAAAGAATAATCACTGGTTCCCTTGTTCGTGTGGGTATACTGCAGTGCAGTGTCTAAGATAAATTGCCTATGGCAGTACCTAGTATGTATCTAATTACTGTTACACTCAATCAGATAAACACGAACGCAGCTTGCAACGTAGTCAAGGAAAGTGTTAAATCATTCAGTCTCATCCAGAATACACATCATCAGCATCTCAATCTGGTTTCCTACAGAGGAAGGAACGGTAGGAGACTGGAGGCAGACAGACACAGTCAGGGCAGCAGCAGGTCTGTGCACAGACCCACGTAACAGAGGCCGATTGTCGCTAATGCCTGTCATTGAGTTAACGCTGTAATGAGGGAAGTGGATGGAGACTTCCAGGCAGACATTGGAATGGATCTGTCCCACAGAAATCCCACAGACCTGGAATCAGGCCTAACATGTGGTATTTGATAGGCGAGGCTCGTTGTTCGTTCTGGGAATGGTCAATCAGTGTCTATATCCAGTGACTGGTTCCTGTATTTGTGTGTATGCTAAGTATATATGTATACACATGGAAAACATAGTAGGTGTCCAATTACAACAGTACACCACTTCTTGTTACTCCTAACAACACAGTCCGGGTCAAACCTATTACATTAACTCGTCGTGTCGGGGTCCTTGGGGCGCAGACGGACAGACGTTGAACAGTGAATAATCGCTCTGTGAGAACGCACGCGTGGCCATTGATTTTTTTTTCTACCCCGGCTCCCAGCTCCCCCAATTAACTTCCTTCCTGTGCTCCTGCCTGTTGCAAGCAAGTCCCTGTGCTGTCAGAGGGGAGTCTGGGGTCTTGCTGAGTTGTTTGTTTACTCTGCTAATTGCTCCTGTTGTTTCCTTTCATTAGCAAAGGCTCAGATATATCGGAGACGGTCTCGTCGTCTATTGAGATCTCCTACTCGTCAGGGCTTGTGGCGTTCGGAGTCCTGTAAAAACGTGTGATGTTTAGCCTTTTTCTGACATACAGCTATAGACTTGGAGGACCAGGCCGAAGACTCTGCTAGATGTAGAAATGTAAACGTGTGTTTCTTTATTTTCATGTTTTATAGAACCCTGTGGTGTAATTATGTTCTGGTTGAGTCTGAGGTAAATGTCGTCCAACCAGAATGCACACAGACTTCTTAAGAAGTTTTCTAATGATTGGAAGCAGAAGGTCTGTTCCTTCCCAGAGGTTCCTGACCCCCAGTCCAGATCCTAATGGCTTACAATGAGTGTGTGTGTTTGGACGTGTGTGTGTGTACATTAAACATCAGAGGGCTTGTTGGAGCTTTGTATGAAGTGTTTGTGTGTGGTTGGGTTTTTGTGTGTGTCTGCAGTGCCCCCTTATTTGCCCCCCACCCCTGCCCCACCCCGCCCCCTTCTCACAGAAACCCGCAGCATCAGAGCACACACAGCCGCGGCTCCTTAATGACTGCCATTTCTCTCCGTGCCACGTTATTAATTAGCTCAATGATCCTTGCCGATGGGACCTGTGCCGTGGATTAGAGCCCCCCAGCTCCAGCACCACTGGCTGCTGCTGCCTCCCTGCATAGGTGTGGAGCGGAGGGGGCTGCCCTACGGTGGGTGTGCCTGGATGGGAGGGGGGGGGGGGGTTAGTGTGTAGGTGTGTGTATAGGTGCTGTATGATTGTTTGTGATAAGGGAAGGTAAAGTGGGGGGTTGTTTGTGGATGGGGGGCTATGGGGGTCCTGGAATAAATCATGTGACCAGTAGAGAGAGGGTGGGTGCCACCTGGCCCACCGTAGTGAGGCGAGTGCTTTGCTCCCCAGTGGACCACAAATCCCAAACAACGCCACACTCAGCAAGCAGCAAGATTCATGGACCGCCCGGACCCAAACCATGGTGCCGACTGCTGTTATGTATTGAGTTGATGTATGTTCCACAATCTATCTACGAGGAAGAGAGGCCCGCTCTTGGTCTTCTTCTCGCTGGTTATAATTACAAAACAGTTTTTTCTTCAAGTCCCGACTCCCCCCAACCCCCCCCACCCCAAACTCCTCCCCCTTGCAAAAAATCAAACTGTTCATGAAGGGCTTCATCAGTGTGGCGTGAAAATTTGCATTAATAATATTTGTCAGAACCTGGAAAAAAACTGGGAGGTGAACAAAGGAAAAAGCTCCTCTCCAGATGCCTCGCCACTACGCTGAGTAAATGAACATAAATGTCACTGTCAGTCTGGAATGAAGAGAAAGTGAGAAACGGTGCCTCCGCGGGAGGAAGAGACGACATGTTTTGCATAAGAAGAGGTGAGAGTCCCGAGGAGGGAGACCATACCTGCAGCACTTCTTGTTATTGTCTCATAAACGGATTAAAAAGTGTTCATCACGCACACGGTCAACTGTCGTGAGACCTTAGCTAAGCTGGATTCCTGTTATTTGTGACAAAAGGAAACCTCTTCCCTTGCCTCTCAACAAAAATTAATATAATGTTTCTTCACTCATATTCCACCCTTTGTCACCTATGCTGACAAAAATCTTTGCAGTCAACTGGAAACAATATTTACGTGTTGCATTCTTGTAGATTCCCAGTGAAAAATCTACCCAACGGTGCTGTTAATATGAAGTACTGTTAATGTGGCCATGGTGTTTCTGTCTACTAAGAAGCATCATCAAGGAGGAGCATGGTGTTTCTGTCTAAGAAGCGTCCTCAAGGAGGAGCATGGTGTTTCTGTCTACTAAGAAGCATCAGGAAGGACTATGGTGTTTCTGTCTATTAAGAAGCACCAGGAAGGAGTACTACGGTGTTTCTGTCTATTAAGAAGCATCAGGAAGGAGGACTATGGTGTTTCTGTCTATGAAGAAGCATCAGAAAGGACCATGTTGGTTCTGTCTACTAAGAAGCATCATCAGAGAGGAGCGCGCCATGTTCTCCATGTAGAGATAGATAGACATGGCGGGCACGCTTGCCACAGCGCCAAGGTGACAGGGGGCTGGCGTGCGCTGTGCGATTATTGACTGCCTGACCCTTCAATGACCCCGGCAGTGTGCGAGTAAAGGCCAGGGAGTTAGCGCTCGGCGGCGCTGGCCTGTCACGCCCGTCAATACTCTGATGGATGAGGCTGGCAGTTATTAAAGCAGAATTAGAGCGGCGAGGGAGGGGTGGGGCGTGGGGGGACCGGGAGGGGGGGGGGCAGGATTGCAGGAGGGGAATAAATGATGGCACAAATGGCGGTGCGGGGTGGAGGGAGCAGGGAGCCGGATGGCATGGCTGCATCGGTGTCATCAGTCTCTATTACCCTCGGGGGAGCGGAGGGGTGGAGGAGGGGTGGGGGAGAGGTGGTGTGATTGGGGGGCAGACAGGGAGCGGTCAGTGCCACAGACCACGCCTACACCTCAGAGCCTCCTTCTCCCACCTACTGTACATGTGCCGGCTCACACACGCGCACACACACACACACACACACACACACACACACACACGCACACACACACACACACACACGCACACACCCACACACACCTCTACTTTGCCCCCTCACCACCTCTCTTAGACTTTCTTGGTCTCTTCGGTTTCTCTGCTTCACCCATTCACCTCCCTCCCCCTCCTTCTGTCTCTATCTGCTTCCTTTTCTCGTCCTCCATTTTCCCTCTCACAGAGGGAGTGGAGGACCCTCACCACCATCCATCATGGTGAAGTCATGGAGCACAGCGGCACGCTCAGGGCACTGAGGAGATAGGCTGGGGGGGGGGGGAGAGGAGACGAGGAGGGGGGGGGCGCTCTGGGTTCACTGCGCAGTCAAAGAGTAGGCCTGGCGTGGTGCGGCGGGGTAGGCAGGGGGTTAAGACGGTGAGTGAGCCAACGCTGTTTGGTGATGCCCTTCGAGGCTCAGTCCCGTGAGCCAGAGAGAAGAAACGTCCGCGGCATGCTGATGTGACCGGGACGTTCCGCCATTGATGTTCTTCCCCTTCGCTATCAGCCAGCCTGCCGTCGAGCCAAGCTTCTTTTTTCCCAATTAGTGGTTTATTTATTGATACCCCAGTTAATGTCTCTCCTAATTTCCCCGTAGTTCCGTCTCCATTACCCAGAGAGATTCATTTGCCGCAGTGTGGCGAAGTGGTGCCTTAGTAAGCGAGCAGGCGGGCACCTCCTGGAGTACCCTCCTCCCAAAACCAGCAACACCCCTCAGAATGACGCCTACTCCCTCTGTTGTCTTTACCCTTGGACAGCCTTAAATCGATGGTTTGATATCTGCATCGCCATTTTGTACCTTTGACTTTGTTCCACTGAGAGGAAATTATTAATTCCCTTTGGGGAAAAAAACTATGAAGAAAGAAAACCTTTAAACATTACATTTATGGTCAATTGGACTCATTCACAATATTACAGAAGTGTTTCTTTCTGGTTTTAAATTTGCAGAATTGTAGTTGCACGTGATCTTAACCACGTTTAATTGAAATCTCATCCATAAACCAGTTTTGGGTGCGTCGACAAAAAATCAACCAAAAACGGATTTCTCATAGATTTATATTAATTATTGCGCGTCAAATCTGTGCCCACCAGGGTGTTATCTCAGTGTATCAATAGCAGCTAATTACATTGCTACAGTACACCCACATGCATCATAAACAGACATAGAGGCCCGTGTGTGAACTCTGGCTGTCAATAAGACCACATACGCTCATCCCTCTCCCCTACACTCTGACTGAGTGAGGTGCATCGACGGACCCCTCAGCCCTCATCTCCCCTCTCCCCTGGCTGCAGATCCAAGCCCAGGTGCTCTGACAGCGACTCCTCATGGATCACAATCAGTCCCTCTCATTCGGCCCTGCCACATCCCCTCCCTTCCCTCTCTGTCTCTCGCTTTCTCTTGATCTCTCTTTCTTTCATCTTTCTTTCTCTTTCCTCTTTCTCTCTCTCTCTCTCTTTCTCTCAGTCTCTTTCTCTCTCTCTCTCTCTCTCTCTCTCTCTCTCTCTCTCCCCCTGTCATCCCACTGTCCCCGGGGCCCTTTCTGAGCCTGTCCCTGATTGACTGGGTTTGCAGCTGCCCTCAACATCACAGTTTGATTGTAGTTTTTTGATGACAATTGGACGTCTGGTCTTTGTACGCCCAAGGAAATGAGGCCAGCAGTTTTATGGGCTTTCCCAAATGTCCCTGTTTTCTAAATGGTAGAGTGTGTGTAGATTGAGCAAGATATCCTTGTTGTCCTCATCACTGGCATCAGTCCTCTGACTGAGTAGATGTGGATGCAATTATGAGAACAGACTATTCAATGGCACGGTCTTTATTTCTCATCTTCTAAAGCTTGGCGGATGATACACTGTGAGGACTGTCACTTGCAACCTCCGAATTTTGGGGTTACGTGTGCATGTGTATACCTATGGGGCCATGCACGTGTGAATTGACACGTGTGTGTGAGTGAGTGTGTGTTTATATGCATGTACGCGTATGTGTTTACTTACCATATTTGTGTGTGAGTGTGTGTCACACAGGTGATCAGTCAAGGGCATGCGTTCTCCGAGGCCTCCTCATTAAGCCTCCCTATCTCCTCTGAACACCTGCAGCCTCTCTGCCGACCGTCTCCAGCCCCCGGCCTCCCATCCCCATCCCCTGGCAACACAGGCCCTCCAGCACCCTGGCCCCCACACGCTCCCCCTCTTTGTCCTCCTGTAAGCAGAGGCCTGCCCATCACATCAATCTGTAGACACTGTTTATATTTATGTACAGGGGAGAGGGGAGAGAAAGGGGCTCGTCGTTCTGTTGGGTTTATTGACCAAGCATTAAGCGGACATTATCAGGTGATAGCCCTGTTATTTATGAGAGGGTGATAAAGGCTGCTGGACTGAGTTATGTGAGAACCAGGCTCTGGATGAAAGGCCCTCATACGTCGGTGATACCCGATGCCGGGCTCTCTTCGGCTGGGTAGGAGGGAGGCTTGGCGTGGTGTCGATGGGGACCGGGCTAAGCAGAGCTGAAACGCTCCAGGATTTATGGACTGTAAATTCATGCTCCCCATAGGTCAAACGACGTAGCTGTTTATCTGGGTTTCAATGTGGCTGTCTTTGTTTCACTCCTCCGCAGGTGCTGTCAGTTCCACGTTTGCCTCACAGGCATGTGGAGAATCCGGAAGAGGACAGGATATCTGCAGGTTCGGAATTCCATTGACCTCTTGAACTCGTACTTGGGATTCTTGTGGGGAACTCAGAGCCGAGGCTTTTGAAATGCAACATGCTGATATACATTATACATGAAACTGTAAAATTATTCAATATGGGTAAATTCAATGGCTCTGCTCTGCAACGATATGCTGGCAGTTTTGCTATTCTGTTTGACCTCATCTCAGAAAAGATGTATTGGACACGGCATGTACGATATATAGTTGTTTGATTTTGCAAGTAAAAAATTCCTTTTTCATACTTTCAAAGTCCCCATTCCTACTGCGCAGTGTGTATACTGCTGATACAGACAGACTGCACCTACTGTCAAACACACACACGCACATACACACGCACACACACGCACTCACACACACATACAATCACACACACATTTACTCACATCCATGTTCCCAACATCTTTACTTTACACATATTGCGCACACCACCCGAAGCCATCTTTTTCTGCACTAAACCAGGTCAACAAACAAAAAAGCTATTATGTTGGGCAGCTGCCGCTTGGGAGTGGGTAATTACAGTGCTGTGTGGACAGCTTCATTCTAAACAGGTACTAAAAGCATCATCCATCATCCTCACTCTGACGCCTCACCCTGATCACATGACACAGGACTGGTGAAGTGGGGGGGGGAGGGGGGGGGGAGCAGAGGATGGAGGTGGAGCACCCGCAAGGGGGAGGGATCTAAAACCCTGATTGGCTCCTTCCCGGAGTCTTCTTAGAGGTCAGCCAGTCAGCAGAGATGACCCGTCAGTGACCTTGTATCACTTGACCCCCGAGGGCCCGAGGGTCACTCTCTCATATCTGCCGCGGAGCAGGCGGAGGTAGGGAGCGAGGGAGGGAGGGGAAGATGAATGACACAGAGGGGAGGAAAAGGATGAGAAGAATGGTGCATTGGGTGAGGGGAGGCAAGGAGAGAGGGATTGGTAAACGCCGATGGGAGGGGGGAAAGACGGAAAATAAAACAGGAGGCGTGAGGCTTTGATTGAGCACCTGGGGTTCCTTTTTTGCATAAAATGTTGCGTGATAAAATTTGTTATTATAGAATCGAGGCCGGCGGCTACAGTCCATTTCGCCCTCCCTCCCTCATGTCCACGTTCACTGTGGGCCACCTCCGCTCACTCCATTCCAGTTGGCTGCAGTATATTTGTCTGATTAGCACAAAACTATTTTTAATTGTTACACAATAAAACGTGAAGTTTCATCAGGGAGCCAATTATCTATTACATATGCATCGTTTGCTGTTGACATCTGTCTCAACATTTGGTCTCTTTCCAAAGTCTCCTGTGAGATATTCTGAGTTTAGGGGCGTGATGGGTTTGGAATCAATCCTGCCTCCCCTGAGAAAGGATAGGCAAGATGGTGTCTGACATGGACTTGATTGAGAAAAGTTCATGAACTGGGCTTCCATTCAGAACAGAATGCTGGTTGAAGGATGGAACACAAAGACATATCTGAAAGACAGACAGACAGCGTCTTCAAACTCTGCCCACCCCTTCTCTCCCCTCCTCCTCTATCTCTCTCCCTCTCCCCCTTCTCTCCCCTCTCTCCCTATCCATATGTCTATGAGCCCGTCGCCATGGCAACCTCACCCGGGGCAGCGGTAGAGGAGAAGGGGGGTGGGGGGGTGACTTCAGACAAATAAGCATCGCAGGCATCGTTTATGTCGGTTTGTTTAGATATTACAATACGCAGACATGAGGTCAAAATACACACGCCTGTGCTGTGTATGTAAAAAAAACAATTGGGTAATACAACGGTCTAATACATCTTTAATAATTAATAGCTTCCAAAAACAGAATAAAACTGAATCCTCAATTTGACTAAAATAGACATTTAGAAAATGCAACCCAATACGCCAGTTGCAGAAACAACAATTGGATTTTAAAAAAAGCATAAAGGCGGTTAGTACATCAGTGGACGGTATCAGTGCCATCATTAAAATGGTGGAGATTCTCTTATGCTCACGGCTTAGATGCAGTCTCAGCACCCACAACCAAGATCTACATCGTAACATTTCCTACCCTCGCTTTCTGCTTGTCTGCAACTTTTGAAAGGGCAATTCAAACGACGAGAGTCAACAGAGATGCAGCGCGGAGGTCAGTGTGGCGCCAAACACCATCAGAGATGCAGGGCCAGCCTTGTTCGTTCACCCCACGTTGCACGATGACGAGATATGCAACCTCATTGGGCAAATGGCTTTGCCAGGGTTTTAAAGACCACACACAGAGACACACACACACACACACACACACACGCATAACATGTGCTCACTGAATGTCCGAGGAAAAATTCCGGAAAAATACGCAACCACCTTGACACAGTTTCACCTCTGTGTGCACCCCCCACCATCCCCCATCCTGCACCCCTCATCCTTGTGTTGACTCTTGGGGCCTCCCCCCCCCCTCTTCTCTCTCTCTCTCAAGAGCAAATTTTCTCTTGCAGCCAGAAGTGCTGAGTGCTGCTGTTTGCTTTGTACACAGAAATTCGCTGAGGCTGTAAGCTGTCCCCAAACATCTGCTCCCTGGAGTGGGGAAGGAAAGGAGAGGCAAGGACTGGAGATCCTTCTGCATGCTATCTATGTGTGTGCACGTCTCTGTGTGTTGAGAACAGAGACCTGATGTGTATGTGGAACCTGATGCGTGTGCATGTGTGTGTGCGCGTGCACGTGGGAGCGAACAATTATTTAAATCCTTTTCTCTTTTCATAGACGTAGCTGGGGCGCAAATAAGTGGTTTGGTGTGTTTTTGTGTATATGTGTGCTCAATTATTCAAATATGTGTTTTGTATGTGCTTTATTGGTAGCACCTAAAGATACAAAACCTAATTTGCATAATTCTGTTGCATAAATGCATATTATGTGCACACACTTTCTCTCTCTCACACACACACAAACACGCACAAATACACACTCAAACAAATGCACAGGTGCTCCTCATTTACTGCAAGAGGGATTGAAAGTCAAAACAAGAAAGATAAAAGATTTGAAAAGTAAGGTAGAAAGAACAAAGTTAAAAAAAAGAAAAAAAAGAAAGAAATCTGTAGATTGATGTAGAAGAATAGAGTATTCATGTTTAATAATTACCACCTCACAGCAATCAAGCTATCCAAGAACTTTATGTTGATCAATTGATTTCATTTCCCAGAGCACTGGTAGAGATGTCGCATGCATAATGTGCATTAAGTAAATTCTCAGCTATCTAAGTATTAATTACAATAAGCCCGGCATAAAACGCACTTGAATATGCTAATGCAAAAGTAATGGGATGATTCTCTGAGCCATAAAGTCTGTTGAATGAGTTATCACAC
>JAVQJY010390918.1:5000-14810 GCA_036025375.1 Retropinna semoni | reverse complement strand
GAAGGTTAAGGTTCTTGAAGAACTGATGAAGATGGTCCATCTTACTGTATGAGGTGTGGTTCTATATAAAAGAGCACAATAAAATTTCCTGCTGGTCAACCAACTGGATTTTTAACTACACCCCATTTTTTGGATAAATGTAAAATAAAAATGCATGATTAAACTTAAGATCATTAAACACTCCCTAAGTAATGGTGCATTGCATCATACTGTATTGAGTCAATATTCAGACTTAAAGCAGTGTTCAATATGTGTGTGTGTGTGTGTGTGTGTGAGGAGTGTGTGAGTGTGTGTGTGAATGTGAATGTGTGTGTGTGTGAGGATTGTGTGAGTGTGTGTGTGAGGAGTGTGTGAGTGTGTGTGTAAGGAGTGTCTTTGTGTGTGTGTAAAGAGTGTGTGAGTGTGAGTGTGTGAGTGTGAGTGTGTGTGTGTGTGAAGAGTGTGTGCGCGCGCACAAGTGTTTCTTTTCTTTCCATTGTCCATAGTGATTGTCAGTCCATTGCTGCTGCACTACGTGGAACAGGTGATGTTCCACGGTTCTCTCAGTGGGCCAGGTACCAGTCCATCAGCTGTTCTGGGTCAGTGCCAACGTTTTGGGTTGAGGAACCACCTGACAGGGCGTGTCTCTGAGAGGAAGCTCCGCCTCCCTCTTCTCCTCCTCTACTGGGCCGAGATCTAACAGAGAACCATCGTCTTCACCTGGGTCTGTGTCAGAGTGGACCTCTGGCATCTCCTCTTCCTCCTCCTCCACCTCCTCAAATTCATCCTTCTCCTCCTCAATCTCCTCCCTTTCCATCTCATCCTTCTCCTCCAGCTCCTCAATCTCCTCCTTCTCCTCCCTCTCCATCTCATCCTTCTCCTCCACCTCCTCAATCTCCTCCTTCTCCTCCCTTTCCATTTCATCCTTCTCCTCCCTCTCCTCCACCTCCTCCTCCTCTACCTCCTCCTCCTGCACCTCTTCCTCCAATCGCTCAGGTTCCTTCTTCTCCTCCCTCTCATCCGTCTCCTCCACCTCCTCCTCCACCTCCTTCATCTCTTCCTCCAGTTGCTCAGGTTCTTTCTTCTCCTCCTTCACCGTCTCTCTCTCCTCCTCCTGTTCAACCCCTTCACATCCCTCCTTTCTCTGCCTCTGCTTTGTCTCCCATATTCTGATCTCCTCTTTTACCTCCTCCTCCTCTTCTCTAGCTATATCCATCATCTCTCCTTGACCCTCACTCTTCTCTCCTCTGTCCTCCTCCCTCTCTTTTGGCTTCTCCACCCTCTCTTTGCTCTCCACATCCTCCTCAATCTCTTCCTTCTCCTTCTCCACCCTCTCTTTGCTCTCCCCCTCCTCCTCAATCGCTTCCTTATCCTTCTCCACCCTCTCTTTGCTCTCCTCCTCCACCCTCTCTTCATCCATCTCTACCTCATCCTTCTCCTCCCTGTCTCTGTTCTCCTCCTCCTCCTCCTCCTCCTCCTCCTGTTTCACCCTCTTCTGTTCAGGCAGGAATCTGAGGGGTGGGTTGACTCCCCTAGAGTGTCTCCTTCTCCAGCTGTTCTCACCGAAGTCCTCCTCCAGCTTCACCTGGAAGGGTGAAAGCTCCAGGAGGAACGCCCTTATCCTGCTGGGAGAGCTCAGGTCAGCAGGCTCCTCTTGGGCCTCGGGCTCCATCGCCCGGCCTCCTCTGGACCTCAACCCCAGGCTCAGGTCTTCCGCCTCCACCTGGTCCTCCACCCGCTGCCCTGGTCCCAGATTGGGCCTTTTGGCGGAAGGGTTCGCGGTGTCCTCCCCAGTGGGTTCTGTGGAGGTTCTCTTGGAGGCAGGCCGCCGCTTGCTGAGGTTGAGGGGCAGGGCCTGCTCTGGGGGAGGGGTGTCAGGCAGACGGGGTTTGGTCAGGTCCTGGGAGAGCGCCTCCGAGAGGCGCCTGGTGAAGGAGCTGAGCTGCTCCGAGCCCAGCGGCGTGCACATCAGCTTGCGCACCTGCAGGCTGCAGTCCAGGTCCAGGGGGAGGACCCGCAGAGGGGGTAAAGGGGGACGGATCCTCCCCTCCTTGCCGTCCCCTTTCTGGGCACCGTCGTCCTGTCCGCACCGGGTAAACTGGTGGTGGGGACGGTGGTGTTGGTTGGGTGGCTGGTTCCCACCGGACAGGGGCGTGTCTGGGCCCCCAGCCTTGACCAGGTGGGGGGGCTGGCTGGGGTCTGGGTCCTGGGGGGTAAAAGTAGGACTGTCCAGGCGGCTGAGGCCCAGTCGGGTCCTGAAGACATCCAGAGGACAGAGGGCCTTAGAGGGGCCGAAGCCACCCAGGGAGCCCCCTGCAGCGAGCCTGGACAGGGAGGACAGGAGGGCCGCAGACGACGCCGGGGGCTGGGGGGCCCCCTCCCTGCAGGGTGTGTGCTGGAAGGGGAGGAAGGGGCTGGACATGGGGGAAAGGTCCGGCGTCAGGGGCATGTTGGTCGGGTTGAGCTCCTGGAAGACGGACGGGTTCTGGAGCCGGGCGTCCTGGTGAGCCGGGCCGGGCTCCGGAGCTGGAGGCTGGGCTGCCTTGGCCTTGGCCTGGGCCAGCAGCTTGGCCTGGGCCAGGAGGGTGGCCTTGTTCCGCCGGCCCGGGGGGCGCCCCCTGCCCCTCTTCACCACCACACCCCCCTCCGGGGTCACGGCCTCCTGAGGGAGGACGATGTTGAGAGGAGGAAGATAGAGGATGGAGAGATGGAAACAAATTAAAACCCCCCCCGAAAAAACTGTTTTGCATACTCTTGTTGTTCATTTCCATACTGGGCTCAACATCATTTGAAATGCACAGAGCTCCACTTGCATCCGTTTACAGCACAGACACACAGACCAGACGGGCAGAAAACCAACTAGAGGGAAACAGAAATCCTGATTGGCCCTTACAGGGAGAGGGGTGGAGCTGACAGTCTTCTTCTCTGGTTTTCTCCCTCGGATTCCTCCAGCCAGCGGTGGTCTCCCCCTCATCCCTCTGGTCCGGGGAGGACCTGAGGATTCTGGGAGTTTGAGTTCTGCTCCTCCTCCTCCTCCTCTGATGTGGTCCTCGTAGGGCAGCATCAGCCTGAGAGAGAGAGAGAGAGAGAGAGAGAGAGAGAGAGAGAGAGACAGAGAGAGAGAGAGACAGGGAGAGAGAGAGAGAGAGAGAGAAAGCGAGAGAGAGACTCACTCTGATGATCTGTCCCTCTTTGAAGGGCAGCTCCTCGTCGGCGGCGTCCGGGTTGGGTGACATGGACAGCGGGTCGTAGTCGAACAGCGCCACGAACACCCGGAACGACTCGTCCGGGTCCAACTCGTTGTAGTACGGCGGGGAGCGCCTCCCGCGGTCCCTGTAGCCGTCTGGGCAAACGCAGAGACAGAAACGGAATTCACCTCTAGCGCAGGTCGCCTCAGAACACGGAGGGGGTGGTGATGGAGGAGGGACGCAGCCCAGCCTGATGCGCTCCTCCCACTGAAGTTCCCGTCGAGGAACCTCTCGTTCTCATACGACGTGACGGCACGCGCCGAGAGAGCGGAGAGCACCCTGACGCCCTGGGTGTGGCGGCGTGGAGACGCTGGGCCTCACGGGTGACTCGTGAGGGAGGTGGAGCGTGCCGGTGTGCATGAATCCCCCCCCCTGGTGGCGCAGACGTGCGCTGGACCTGCGCCCCCCTGTCCAGGTGACCATGCTGTCTCCGCTCCTGGATGGAGCGGGTCTCCATCCAACCACACCGGGGCTCATCATCCCCTCTGCCAGCATGCAAGCACTGTTCTGAGGTCACCGCCCCGGTTTGTCCCCTTCAACGGGGTCAGAGACAAACCTGCATCTCTGCTCGCTCGAGATTCTTGGATTCTCGCCCGTTATGGGCTTGCCCCAGCCACACACACTACACACCCACACACCCACACACACACACACACACACACACAGTCTCAATGGATGATCGGCAAGCCAGACATGTGGGGTGAAGACAGGGACACACACATCGCCATGACACACAGGACCACGGGGGGGTTCGAGCACGTGAACAGGACTGGGAGATGTCCATGCAGACTGGGGCCCGGGGGCTGCTCCCGCACTGTCCAACCACAGCTCATATGTCAAGCCAATGTGAGACAAAAACTCTACCCACCGGCATTATGACAGTGTACTGTATGTGTAAAAGATCCTGTTGTAGATGGAAAAGATCCTCACTGTATAGGTTGTTTGGCTACCTCCACTAGACTCCACTTTGCAAACTTTGCTTGTGTTAGCTCGTGTTCCGCAAGCCGTGTTCCTCAACAAATGTGCTCCTCGAATCCGCTAACTTCAATACTACGTCGCAGTTTTTTACATTTCTGTAGCGCTCCACTTGGTACTCAAAGTGGTTCTTGAAACGAACAGTCATGCGAGTGACAGTGCGGTGGGTGGGGTTAAAGGGGGGGGGAAGGTTTAGCAGGCATCTGATGGGAGTTCAGTGCAAGGGGAAGGGGGAGGAGCATTCTCTGAGCAGCAGACAGTCACATCATCTCATCTGCAACAAGTGGGCGGCCAACTCGAGCACGGCCAATCTCGGGGCCCCCCGCCATTATTTGGTGCAGTGCAGTGTGGGTCATGCTGTGCGACCGAAGCATGTTAGATCGAGATCACTGGTTGGTCAGGCCATGCCAGGCCCTGCTGGTCCCCGCTAGTGCCCCGTGGCGTTTGGCGGGTGCTTTAATTGGTGGAGCGAGGAAGGGGGGGGGGGAGGAACCCGCATCACGTACCATAGGGGGGCCTGGCGGCCGTGCGTCGGCGGGACGACCACGTCCTGTGCCGTGCTACTCTGCCATAGTAAACATGATCCTCGTTGATGGGGGAGAGGTTCCCCTCACTGTTACTCTCTGTGGTTATCTCTACAGGAAACACCAACACCAGGCGGGTTAGCACTCCTCAAGCAGCCCTGACACACACACACACACACACACGCATACACGCACGCTCTGGAGAACATGGCACTGAAATGAGGAGGCGGTCTATGTGTGAGAAAACACGAGCAGGTTGTGACAGGACTGTTCCCCTGTGGACTGGGCCTCTGTGTGTTTACACTGTCTCTTCCTAGAGTGGGGATACAACACAGCTACTGGCTACTGTGTGTGGGGGAGGTCTGAAAGCAGAGGAACGTAAAGGTATGAGCATGGTCAAAGACACAGGGGGGATTCTGTCCACACAGAGAGGCTCATGGAGGACTAAACAGTAAAGCACTACATCTATTAGGGCACAGAGAACACTGAAGCATGGGGTGGACAAATAAATCACTCCCAGAATGCCCCGGCAGGATCAGGTGACTGTACTGACCAATGGAGGGGACCATGAGAGGTCGCCTCTGGGGTTGGGGACCGCCATGGGCCAGCCTCCTTCCTGCCTCACGGTCTGCTCGGCTTCCTGAGGAAGTGTTGCCCATAACCTGAAAACACAAACACACACGCACATACGGTCAAAAATGACTTATGATGACCATGAGTTGTAGATATAGTGCACTCTCAGTTCCAGCAGTTCTACAAAACGAGTTTCTTCCACGGCATCTGGCACTCGTACTTTGAGTGCATTGTGGGAGTTGCGTCTCCGCCCCTCCTCCAGCTGCATCTCAGAGTAGAGCTCCTCCTCATCCTCCTCTATGATGTCAGACAGGTCCGAACCGCGGCTGCTCTCGCTGTGGTACTCCTCACTGTGGCTGTAGTGAGGCTGATACACACACACAAACACGCGTGCGCACACACAAACACACACATACACACACACACGCACAGAAGGTCCAACAAACACACACGCGCATGTACAAATGTACATCCGCACACATACACACTCATACACAAAAGGCCCGACAAACCCACACAAACATGCACACACACACACCAAGACCACAAAGAGACCGTATGAGTTTATATGCCCCAACACAAAGTCAGAGTGACACAGGGTTCTGCATGTCTTACACACCGGCCTGCCCAGCTCCGACCCTCTCAGGAACTCATCCACAGAGGCCCCTTTCCTGCGGCCCCGCTCGTACCCTTCCTCGTCCTCCTCTTCCTCGTCTGAGTGTCTCTGGTGGTAGGACTGGCCCTGCTCGGGATACATGCCTGGCCTGTCCATCTGGGAGAACGCAGGGGGAGGAGCTAATGTCACGTCATATGATTACAGAGCAGTGAAAAACACTCTGTATTAACAGACGACGGTAGGACAAATCTGTTTAAGAAGAAGAATTTATCTAGATGTCCAGACCTCATGAAAGAGAATGTTTTGTTGTGATTAAAATGAATTCCATTATGAACTACTTAGATAAAAGCCTGATCCTCCCGTACCCTGCCGCTCTCTGCCGCCACCCTCTGGGCTGCCTCGCGGGCGATGGCCTTGGCCACCGTGTCTGGGATAAGGGTCCCCCTCGGCTGGGGCAGGATCCTCTGGGGGGACGGGGAGCGACGGTTGGCTGAGGGGGGGGCCTCCAGGGTGTGGCCGTGCATGGGGGCGGGCGGCTGGGTGGAGGGGGAGCGGTTAGGGTCCCAGGGCTGGCCCGGAACCCCTCCCCCATGGCGGGCTGCCTGCTCTTTGGCTACTTCCAGGTCTCTGGCACTTACTGGTCTCTGGGGCACGGGGTGGGGGTGCGGGTGCGGCAGCAGGGGGAGCCGGTGCTGGGGCTGGGGGGCGGCGGGGTGGGGCGGATGAGGCTGGAGGTGCAGGGGCTGGGGGGGCCCGGGGCGAGGGGGGTGAGGCTGGAGGTGAGGCTGGGGTTGGGGTTGAGGGAGCTGGGGGTGAGGAGGCTGGGGTTGGGGGAGCTGGGGGTGAGGGGGCTGGGGGTGGGGGAGGGGTTGTCCGTGGGGCAGAGGAGGCTGGGGGTGAGGCAGAGGCAGTTGAGGCTGGGGGTGGGGGAGGTGGGGGGACTGGAGGCGGGGCGGGCCATGGGGGTGTGGCGGGGGCACCGGGTGAGGTGGGGGCGGCTGAGGGCATGGGTGTAGAGGCACCAGTAGGTTGTTTGGAATGGCGGCGACTTGGGAGTCCTGGGATTCTCCTTGTGCTGACAACGTCCTGACGATGACCTCCCTGGCCTCCAGACACTGGATCCTGGTCAGCTCCACTGACACATAGTCCGCCAGGGGGTACAACACCTCCGCTATCTGACACACACACGCATACACCCACATGAACACACACACACACATTATGACCATTTGTACCTAAAAGAAAACAACTTAAGTCAAAGACGATAAAAAAGTGTTTTCTCAGACATTGTACAAGAGTGCCATTTTCCACAGTGGAAGAGGAGAGCGAGAGAGAAGAACGCTGCTTCTCACAGAAGAACTTCCCTGCCACTACAGAGAACAGGGTTTTAATGAGCTGTGTTCCCCAGCAGAGGAAGCCAGAGGGCTTTCTACGGTGTTCCAAAGATGCGTGGGTGTGTGAAACAGAGAAAGAGAGAGACATGCAGTACCAGTGGGAGCCACCCAGATGGCACCGTTGAGCTCTGGCGCCACGAGTGACGTAATGGCACGATGACACATTTCCAGAGACACGTGCTGCTGCTACGCACTCAGTGGTTCTCACTCTCTCACAGCGCACGGTATCTCCCTCACATGTTACTAACACTTTGTCAGAAGGGGGCACACATCATACACACTCCACAGCACATGGACCCCAGATCACCCCACCCATTACTGTTCACTCGTTATACTCCTTTTTTCCATTTCATCTTCTGGAGAACTATCAAAGCAAGCCCCGTCTCTCGTCCATTTAATCAAGATCGAGATCAAGTTTTAAGATCATATTTTTGTCCTTGACGGCATGTTCTAGAATCTAGATCCACCTGTTTCCCTGGCTTTCCCTCTGCCTAGCCACCGTCCATCCATCCATCCATCCATCCATCCATCCATCCATCCATCCATCCATCCATCCATCCATCCATCCAACCCATCTAACCCATCTATCTATCCATCCATCCATCCATCCATCCATCTATCTATCCATCAATCTATCTATCCATCTATCTATCTATCTAGCCACTCTCACCTTCTGGCCCTTGGTGCAGACGGCGTAGCCGATGACGTTGGCGCCGTTGGACGTCCCGGTCGGAGAAAGGACCGGGGGCTTCCAGTGCACCTGGAGCACCCCCGGAGCGTGGCCACACTGCACCTGCACCTCCTGGGGGGGGTGGGGAGGACCTGGGGGGACGGGGGGGAGGACGGAGCGTTAGACAACCATCGACAGGGATTCACTAACACACACACACTCAAACGCAAACACACTGGAGGGAGGGGAGTGGAGCATTCATGATACGCGAGGTGCCATTTGCTTACAACGTCTATCGTTGTGGAATGACAGGTTGGGCTGAGGATGCACTTTGCATAACCAGGCTATACCGTCACCGGGAAAGGTTTCGCGAGAGGTAGAGGAATCACAATTTACAGGGCATGCATTACACCGTCCAAATACAGCTGGGATGTGAATGTGAGTTCCAATGACAAATGTCCAATTTGTGTCATGCTGTGAAGATAATGATGGTTGAATGTTTTTCACGTTGTAATCACCACACCACCTGTTTTTGAACCCAGCAAGGTACAGTCCCCCATAAAGTTGTATTTGCACATTTCTCTCGTGTTGCTCCTCATATTCTGTCTATTGGGAGGAAATAAATGCAACAATGTCGGCCCATAGCGTATGTGGATGGATAGATAGATAGATAGATAGATAGATAGATAGATAGATAGATAGATAGATAGATAGATAGATAGATAGATAGACAGACGAATTGATTGATAGATTCTCCTTCTTCCTCTGTGGTCCCAGATTAAGCTGCTGGAGGAAGCCGGTCCCCCCCCTCCACCAGTCAACATTTTACCTGAGGGCTCCACAGACAACGAGGTGGACACGCCCCAGCCCACCCCCATAGACCCCCCCTCCTACCTGCAGCCAGGTAAGCCTTTACCTCATCACACCCTCACAGCACACAGGAATACAAACACAACAAACTGTCAGCTTGGTTCACCGATGGAAGGAAAAGAACAATGTCATAGAAATTCTCTACGGTGGATTGATTTTATGTGATGTGACCATGTTTTGAGGGCTTGGAGCGCAAGGGTGTGAGTGACATCTTTGTCAAAATGTGACATCTCTGTTAATATCATTTTAAAGGTCTTAATGAGATAATACTCTATTAAAAGATAAATGCAAATATTCACTTTTTAGATACAAGGCTGAAAACATAAAGACTCAAGTGTGAACCTTCCACTGAGTTTGAAGCAAAATAAACGTCTATTTTTACACTCACTTCCAGAAAATGACACTTACACCCATTTCGCTGCAAGCCCTCAATTTACCGTCTTTGGGGAAGTGACCCCAGTGACCCCTGGTTATGAACCTGTGGGCGGGCCTGTGTTTGTGGAGAAACAGGAAGCAGAGGACCGCCAGGGCCGGTTGGGCCTCCTGGAATCCCTGGTGTGGCTGGACCTCCCGGCCTGGCTGGACGAGAAGGAACCCCTGGACAGATGGGACCTGCAGGTGAGAGATCTCGGTCTTGGTCTTCCGAGCATGAGGATGATAACGCACCGTTTTAAGTTTACCAACCATTATTGCTAAAAATTCTCAAATCAAAATCACCACGTCATGAAGTGTGATCATCGGTGTATCACATCATCAGGGGTAACCATTTTATTAATCCCCAGGCCCAACAGGGACGAGAGGGTTCCCAGGAGAGATGGGTCTCCCTGGCCCCCCAGGACCCCCAGGACCCCCTGGCCCCTGCTCCCCTTCTACCCCACTGAGGGGGGATGTGTTTGAGCTGGATGAGCAGGGTAAGTGTTGTCTATCCGTCCTTTCATACCACATGGTTAGCACCGCAGAC
>JAVQJY010390918.1:0-2500 GCA_036025375.1 Retropinna semoni | reverse complement strand
CGGTCGTGATGTGAGTTTCATCTCCTCCATTTCCTTGTTAGGAGCTCTTTCTGACAAGCTTCTCTTGATCTTAGACACTTCTTTCTTTCTGTTTACACAATGCATCAATACATATTTATTCTCAAGTCAAAACTCACAAATAGTCGTAAACCTGGTATGGGAGCACCCTGGGTGTGTGAGGCCTAAACCAACATTTGTACCCCATTTGTGTGTTGCAGGGAGAGGCAGGCCTCCAAGGAAAACCTGGGGACACCGGGCCTAAAGGAGATGCCGGAGAGAAGGTGAGGTCTACCTACCCAAAACTATGACTTCTTACTTGATTATAGTACAAGAGAGATTTCTCCTCAAATCCTTTGTATGTTTGTTTCTATTGTGTCACACAGTCTTTGCGCCATTTGTCATTCTAGCTGAAACACGTGAGTGTATGTGACTGCTGATGTGTTTCTCTCTCCCACCAGGGTCCCCCAGGCTTGAGAGGAGAACAGGGCCAGCCTGGCCAGCCTGGCCAGCTTGTGAGGACCAACCAAACACGCAAACACACATGAAAATAATTTACATGTTATAAGTAGTAATTTCCCCGACAGACAGATTGTATTCTAAATAGATTAAAACAGATGTGATTCTGCGTTGACAGGGATCCCCGGGAGCAAAAGGAGAGCCAGGAGAGGGTTTTCCAGAGGTAAAAAATAGACATGTTGACTGTGACTGAACATAAAAAAAACCTGAAAGGGGCAATACCATTTCTTTACTTTAAAGAGGTATGCCACTTTAATAAGGACATTCCACTTGGGGTGGCTGTGACTTAGAGCGGGTCGTTCACCAACCGCAAGGTTTTGGGATCAATCTACGGCTCCGCCAGTCCCTATGTTGAAGTGTCCTTGAGCAAGACCCTTAACCCCTAAGTGCTCCTGATGTTTGTGCCAGCACCCTGCATGGTAGCTTGCCTCCATTGGTGTGTACGAATGAGTGAGCAGCCGGAACATTGTAAAGCGCTTTGGAGAAGAGCACCATAGAAGCGCCCATTTATCATTTATCACATACATACACCGTTTATCACTGATCCAGGCCATCAATTGCAGGTAAAACAAAATAGCACCCCTAGTAAATGTGTCAAAATGCTACATTTCTACATTCACAACTGTGTACCTGACCGGATGATTTGGCCTCACAGCGCTTGTTGGTCTGACTCTCTCAGGGCGAGGGAGTCCAGCAGCTCAGGGAGGCTCTGAAGATCCTGGCCGAGAGGGTTCTGATTCTAGAGCACATGATTGGAATACACGGTAGAGGAAGAAAGGGTTATGTGTTCAAGATACACGTTGTCGGGTTGGACGTTTTTTTCTCATCGGGTCTTGTCTTTGTTTGTGCGTCCAGAAAGCCCAGCGGAATCGGGTTCCGGACAAGATGGCCAACCAGACCCCCTGCCTTTCTCCGTCAGCAAGACCAAGCGCCTCCAGCCCTTTCGGCCACTTCCTGTGCGTCCACTAGCTGTAGAAGCGCGTCAGAGAAGAGCTCTCTTTTAGAACGGCGTGTAGAGTCTGGAGTGTGTAAAAGTCAGTGTGTATGTGTGCGTGTGTGTGAGACGGTTGTGTAAGACCCACGCAAAGCACAGACAGTGTTTGCCCTTATCGCTAAAATCATTTGAAATTGCATTTTTATATGACTAAACGGGCTCTTTATAGATTGATACTTGTCTTGTTTTGTCAGCGCTAGCTGGACATGTTGTATTAACATGAGTTCTTCTTGTCTTGGGTTACATGGCTGTAAATGCATGAGGTGCTGAGCACTTCAGCTCATTTTGGTGTTCGTTTCCAGGACTGACTGTACCTTGTCCCTCTAAACCTACTTGTTTGTTTGCAGCTGTGCTAAAAACCCTGTGGTGCAAAGTTTCTGCTAGCACTGCATTCGAGAATAACTGCTCGACATCTCGCCTCCTCGAGCACTCACTTTGCTCCGCAGTGTTTTGACAAGTGTATTCATCTTCTCTGTCATTGTAGTGGAACTTGTATAACTCGTTCTGAGGCATGGAGGGAGTTCCCAGAGAGCAGAGGCCAAACCAGTCTCAATTTTGGGTTTTACCTCGTGTGGACCTGTCAAAATCCCTCTCTCTCTTCTCTGCATGTTTACAGAGCAGAGCTGCCAAGCGGTCCACTGTAAGATAACTAGGTAGAAATGAAAAGCATCTGGCGTGTTGAAATAAATCATTGAGTCTTTTGGCACCCGGCTCAACCCACCTGGTCCCCTCACTGAACTCCTGTCAGTTGTAAGTTATGTGGTTTTCTTAGTTTGGTTTTGTTATGCTTTATCTCTTCTCTGAAGTCTAACAGAGTTGACCCTGTGTACACCTTCACCAGTTTTGTATAGCAATAATATAAACCATCTGTGTCTTTTTTATGTATATATATGTGTGTACGTGTGTGTGTGTGTGTGTACGTGTTTGTGTGTACATGTGTGTGTGTGTGTGTACGTGTGTGTGTGTGTACGTGTGTGTGTACGTGTGTGT
>JAVQJY010389669.1:0-10583 GCA_036025375.1 Retropinna semoni | reverse complement strand
TCCGTAAATGTTATGTATATGACAATAAAAAACCTTGAACCTTGAACCTTGAACCTTGATATGTGAAATCACGAAGAGACGCGTACAACGTTTTCAACAGATTGAGCCACTCCCTCATCAACTTTTATTTGTCCTCATCCAAACTGCATTTGTACATCCATCAAACTAATTTCTATCCTGGGTTCTTCACGCCATAACGAAATGAACTTCACGTTTGCCCGCTCGTTTGGGATTAGCGGGTCATTAATCTTGAATTACCCAAATCACGGCACGGGGATTATTTTCAGAATATGGAATTATTTAAAACCTGTCTCATGATTATTTCTTCTCTGAGCCAACTGGTAACTTGCACCAGCAAAAAATTGCTTTCTTTAGACAACAAATGAAAGGGATTATCGTGGAGATGAAGTACAACTTTTTCCCCCAGATGAATTCCCATGAAGCAGTTTATCTAGTGGCAGCTGAAATGAAAGTTGTCATGTTTTCATGTTATTTTTTTAACTGCAAGACAAAGTTTCCTCTACAATTCCTGTCCCCTCTTTTCATGTTTGTTATGTCTATTATGCTATTTCTAAGAATATTATTTAGGTTTGGTTTTGTTCAGTTGTAGCTGTTCTGCCAGAAAGATAATGCTGTCATTTTAACCATTTCCCCCAGAGAATATTTTTGAATACTGGACATTTACCTAGAACAGTGCCGTGATGCTTTGTTAAAAGAGAGACGCTGTCTGAAATATGGATGAGACAGGCATAGCGCAGGCATGGAGGAATGACAACCATCTCTCATCGAATTACCAAATATGCATAATAATGGAGAAGATGGAGACACATATCGAAGAGGGGAAGAGAGAGGGAGAGAGAGAAAGAGAGACAGAGAGAACGAGGGGAAGACAGTCGGAGGCTAAAATTCTTTGGATTCAGCTTGGCGTCCTAGATAAATTCCCAACCGAGACCGGCCCACTGTGTAAAGAGTCAGACACAAAGTACTGTGCAACCACAGACCATGGAATGTACCAAAAGAGTTATTCAAACATTGTATCATTCCTTCAGTCATTTTTCTATGATCCGAGGCACAACTTTTTTAGACAGTAATGGATGCAGTGGTGCGGTAAAGCTGCTAACATGAGATCCAAACATGAGATGAAAACTGAGCACACACACGACACAGTCCACACCGTCTCCAGTGGTTTGGCTTCTCCGTCGGAGTAACGGGTTTTGTAGAACACAGAGCATTCCATGTGAATGGAAAGAAGAAGGGTAGGATGCCTGTGGCTCTGTCCTTGTGCGCGCCCTTGAGAGACAATGAAAGTGGGAGTCTGGAATTGCGCGAGACCCCTCCCTTCATCGCCCCATTGTTGAGATTAATGGACACCACACAGTTAAATATACAAAGAGAGAGACCAGACTGAGGGGAGAAGAGAGAGGGAATGATGAGAGAAAAAAACCGACAGAGAGAGAGAGAGAAAGAGAGAGAGGAATAAAGTGAGATTCAGAGAGAGAGAGATAGAAAGTGAGAGGGGGGCGAGAAAGAAAGAAATGGAAAGAGACAGAGGGTGAGGAAGAGACAAAGGCAGAGGGAGAGAACAAGAGAGCGAGAAAAGGAGAGAGAGAGAGAGAGAGGGGGAGAGAGAGAGACTGTCGGTCACATTTGAGCTCTGTCTGAGAGAGCAGTGGTGAGGCGCCTCTCACCCATCGTCAGTTCCCCTTCAACCGAGTGACAGGCAGTCAGCGCGACCAAATTCATTTCGGTGCCGGTGTCTCGCCTGGTGCTCATCCACATCAGAGCCGCGGCTTTTCCAGCTTGCCTCCGTGACACTCTCATTACCCCAGGGACACCAGGCTACAGAGCCTCGCCACCTCTTCCACACCAGGCCTTCCAAGCCCTGCTATTGGGCCCTCCGCAAATCTCCCAGGCAGCTTGCAGTGGATACCATGTCTACACTTGTTTTTGATGATCCTCTGTTGTTGTTTTTTTGTTTGTTTCTTTTCAACTCTTCTGTAGTGGTTAATCTGTGGTCTTTCACAGCTGTAGTAGAATCCCATCACTCTCCCAATCCGCTGTGTACATCACGCGGAACATGCCGCCCTCGAGAAGCGCCGGCACGCAAAGTGCGTCAGGTGTGTGTAAAATGACATCGCTTCATTATTCAATGGGTAGAAGCGCTCTATCCTCTGGAGTGCCCTTCAGTGCCTTCCACTGCAGCGGCTGTTCAAACCTGTTGAGGAGATAAAACACAGCTGTCAGCGAGGCTGACGGAAGAAGTGGAAAGAGGAAACACAACGTTTTTTTAACTACGGATACCGCGGCGGAATACTAACCGAGGCAAAGGCCAACCTTCTGTGCCACCGATCAACCAGGCCTGGAAGGGTGGTGGCAAACTCGCCGAATCACATCCACCGTTCAGTGGAGAACAGATGAAATGCCTCAGATAAAACACATCCAGAAACCCCGTTTGTTAATTGAAATTGAACAGGGGGAGGCATCGCTGGCGTGGCCTATTTTTCAGGGCAAACATTAAGAGACTGGCTGCGGTTTGAAATGAGACAGGAAGGATCGGGGGGGGGGGTGGGGGTGGAGTGTGTGTGGGGGGGGGCGTCGATTGAATTAAAGTCCTGTCGTCCGTGAGCCGTGAACACACAAATGGCCCGTCAGGGTTGTGTGATGGCGTCCGGGGATCGTTGGCCTGTCTGGTGGCGGGACGAGGGAGGCAGGCAGGCAGAGGGGAAGCGTGATGCAGCCATTTTTGAAATGTCCCGGCACGGAGACGAAAACGCAAGAATCCTTTTTCTCGTTGCATCTCGATTTCTCGGTAGTATCGCCCACGGCTCTCTGCGGCCGTTTGCTCCGACGTGCTTGGATGCGAAGCCAGCGCACTGTTCCGTGCATTCACGCGCATCTTGTGTTTTGGCAGGTGCTGAACGTGAGCGTGTCAGAGGGGGAGGAGGTCACAGTGGAGGACATGGGGGGCAGGGAGCCCTCCATCCTGGCCAACGAGTCCATCCTGATGAGGGGTCTGGTGGTCCGCAGCTGGAGCAACCAGATCAACATCCGCTTCCGTAGCGACCGGCAGTCAGAGCCCGGCTCTCTGCTGCTGCGTTACCAAGGTGAGACCATTGCACTCCCCTCAGGCATCAGTCATCCTCGGGAGAGGTCAACACTGCCCTCCGTGCCACAGACACACTCGATTCACGCTAGCATGGGTTAGCATGGGTTAGCATTTCTGTGTTGACACGTATTCATTAGCATGTATTTGTTTGCATGTTTGCGCTAGAATCCTTATGTAAGTGCTAGCACGGTGGTGCTATGCGCTCTAATTAATGCGTGGACTGGTGTGCGCTAGAACTCATGTGCTAGCATGTACATGCAATCATTTTACCATAGCATGCACTGTATGTATTAGCCTGTACATGCTAGGATGTATTGGTCAGAATCTACGCGCTCGCAGCACCCCTCGCTGCGTTTTCAGCCAGCCACTTCATGCTCATCGCTCGCGTCACTTGTAAACATGGTATGCTCATGTTAACCTAGAAAATGACAAGCGTTGTCATCCAGCGATGTAATTACATGGGAGAAGAATTGTGCTAATAGACATTTCCATAGCTGTCAGACACCATAGAGTTGTCAGCGGCGCATTCTCCTCATCACATCACTGCTTTTCATGTGACAACACAGAGAGAGAGAAAGAGAGAGAGAGAGAGAGAGAGAGAGAGGGAGAGGGAGAGGGAGAGGGATGGGTGAAACAACAAATCATCACGCCAAATTCTTTTGTCTCCACCCAACTAATGAAGTATGACAGCCTTGCACAGGAACAATAGAGTCTAACAAAGCTCTGATTTCTCTTGGTTAAAGCTACGCTAGCCCGTTCCCCCCCTACACCTTCTCGCCCCTGCCTTTCACACTCAAGAACGCTAAACGGCAGTGATCGGTGTGAGAGCATGTCCATTTAACCCTTCAGATAAAGTGGCCATCTTGCTCCTGCTGCAAACACTCGGGCTGATTGGAAAGGCTCTCGACAGACAAGAAATAACATTTCCGACCCCGGTCGATTTTTACGCTGTCAGTTTGGCCAAAAAATGTATGTCGTTTATCAGCATGAGCTACTCCTGACACACCAACGAACAGTGTCAGATTACCTCTCACACCAGCTGCTATACCGGCCATAACCATACGGACGCAGCATGGGAAAATCAAAAATGTGATTTTTGATATATTTTGCGGTACCTTTAGCTCTTCACCTCATGTAAAATCTTTGGTTGTGGGTGGGTAAACGACACTGTGACTGCCTATCTAGACCCAGGCCTGGAAAACAACAGCATCTGAAGGGAGGTGTGTGTGTGTGTGTGTGTGTGTGTGTGTTTGGCGGGGGGGGCTGGGGGGTTAGGGGGCAGATCCCTAATGGATCAATTATTCTCTGTGGCCATTGCCTTCGTGTTCCTCTAACCACCAGAAAGGCTTTCCTTCAGTGCGGTCATTCTGCTTCACCGTATGTGATCCACCCGGGTCGCCAGCTACCCCACCGAATACATCGAACGTTGAATATGAATAGCTTTTAGAGTGTGACATTCACACGCCCCCGTTCGTGTCGCTCTCCCGGTTCCGCGCGGCTGTGTGGAAACAAGGTGAGCTCCAGAGCCGCCCCTCCATTATAAAGCAGTGCGTGATTTGGGCCTCTGTACTCTACAGCGCTCTCCCACACACCTTCAGACTTCACAGCGAACGCTCGTGAAGGACGTGAACTCCGTTGAGCCGGCAGCACACAATGCTGCTTACAGAGGGGGGCTGGAGGACATTAAAGATGTATGTCTTTTTTCAATAATTCACAAAGAAATTGAAGAATAGCAGTCGTGCCCAGGAGACTGAGAGCAAACAGACCACAGGAGGGTGATGGGCAGTGATCCAACTGCCAAAGAGGAGAGAAACAGAGCTTTGCTGGTACATCAAAGAGTCCTTTCTGAAACACTGCGTGACTAGCCATTAGGTAGGTTCCTCACTCAAGTTCAAGTTCAAGTTAGGTGAATCCTAGTTGAACTGGCATAAATGTGTGCACACATGTTCTCGAGGATAAGAAATGGAAAACATGAATGAAAAATTAAAAAATGGCAAGATTTATTTTAAGAGGATGAATGTCATTTGGGGCACAAAATAAATGTAAGAAATTGTAAAACCCCCAAAATAACTGCCGCAAATATGTTTGTGTTCCAAAGGTCATCTGTTGGCTGTTCGGTTTTAATGCCTAGGGGTAGTATCTGTTCATGTGTCTGCAGTTGGTCCGAATGCTCCTAAAACACCTCCTTGATGGCAAAGTTAATACTATCCCTATTAAAGGGGGGTAAAGGGAGTCTTTAATAATGACAGCGCCATATATTTACACTCAACAATGTGGCAGTAAAGAGCCTGTGATCTACTGGGCTGACTTCATCAACCTTTGTTGAGCCCTCAGGTCTGCAACGGAGCAGGTTCCACAGTAAGTCGTAACACACCCAGTGAGGATGCTATCGATGGCGTGCCACGAGTTCCCCAGCCTCCTAAGGCAGAATCAACGTTGATGGACTTTCTTCAATATCGTGGGAGGGGTTACAGGTTCTTGTGTCTATTCTAGCTGTATACCGAATAAGCAACAACAACACGTCACAGTTTAATTAAAAGCCCCAATCCTCCCTCCTCTAATTTGGCAGGCGGCGGGGGGGGAAAAAGCCTGTTCCCGTAAACAAGAATCTTGACAATTAAACAAAAGCTGTGCACCGTAAATGAGTTGGCGTTTGTCCATCAGTCTGTTCGACTCCGTGCCTGAGGAGATATTTCCCCGTGCCTCCGCCAGAACCTCCGTGGCTTCGCGTGCAGCGTAACTCCTCCTGATCGTCTGACTGGTGTGGGCTTACCAGCCAAGGGATTTATCCTCACACACTGAGCCGAGAACATACTCCCTACATCTTCATAGCAGGGCTGTCTGTCTGTTGGGGAGGCTTCAGGGGATAGGTAATACACTGTTTGCTGAAGGGATTCGGGGTTGGAGGTTTTGTGTCTGATTTAATGCCAGGGATTTTCCGTCCCCTGTAATTGATATCCAGTGTTATGGCTGACTGAAGTGCTTTCACACAGCGGCAAAAGAAGATGCTGCAGACATCTAGACAGTAATGGAAGATTAAAATTGTGTATGGTGTCACGTACCGTTAGATGTGCTTACTCACAGAGAGGTTTTAGAAGGCTGTGTTTGAGTTGTGTTCCCTTGCGCAACAAACCGAAGGATAGTGCTTTTGAAAGAATATTGCACATGGTGAAAGGAACAGAACTTGAACATGAACACGAAAACGCACATCTTCACACTCAAGCTTGTCATGCTTGAAATCATAATCTCTGCGTTAATGCTGTGATTTGACGCGCACACACAAACGCCAACTGTGAAGGACATATAATTTCCTTGACTCGCGCCCCCCCAAAAAATGACAGTTACGTTTCACCTCGTTCCCTGCAAATTTAAAAGGCTATCTCTTAAATTGCTTGAGATGTATTTCAATTTGTGTTCATCTCCATGCTAGGCGCGATATCACCTTGTCCTGTATAATGGGGTGTGAAAAATGGGATGGGACAAGCGTAGAGAAAGAGACAGATCTGTTGAAAGATAGATCTCAGCTCTGGGTAATTAATATCTGCTAAAGTGCTGGCTCCGGTGGTGCTGACAGACTGATGGATGTGCTAGCAGCAGCGGCGGTAGCTAGCAGCAGCGGCAGCAGCGGTAGCACAGTTAGCAGCAGCCACTGATTTCTAGTGTCTGGGTCACAAGCAAGCATGTCGGTGCCTGCCAACCCCTTCCTATATCCAACTCCTCTGCTTCTCCCTACTCTGGTAATTGGAATTCTCCTCGATGAGGCCAGGACTCGGGATTAAAAAAGGGTCCCTGGTGACCGTCCGTGCCAAAGGAAAACACAGTGCCATGAATAAAAAGCGTCAAGAAGCCTATGTGTAAGGGGGTGTTGACAACGTTCGGCAGACTATCACATAGACAGGCCATCTATGTATATATGAAGCTACAGCAGCGGTGCCCGAAGGGAAGTGTTGCCGTGCGAATGTCAACAACGTCAGACAAATGATCTCATTCACAGCCCGTCTATAAATGGAGCGTCAGCCGAGTGGGCCACACACACTCGCGCTGTATTTGACAGTTTGTTTGCGTGGTTTGTTCGACATCAGCGTTGCGTTCAGCAGGGTCCGGAAGCCCTCTGAATCACCAGTGAAACACTCTTATTGGGACGCTCCTGCATTTGAGTCCCGCTGCCTCGCTCCTAGAAACATTACCCTTAAACGAAGATCAATAAAGTAGTCCCAGCGAAAAAAAGGGAATCAGCCGAAGTGCCGGACCACAGGTCTTCTGGGGTGTATTGATGTTAACGTGGTCGAGTTAAGCACTCAATTTCATTGGTCAACTGCTCAATACGTGCTGCTGAGGAGAAAGAAACTTTCGATGACAGTCCGAGTCTTATCGATGGATGATCCGCTCTCAGTCCTTGCTCTGATGATGGGGAGCTCTCCAGAGCACACGGTACATTAGCCAGGATGCAGCACCCAAGTGTCATCCTCGCTGATTAGAAGCTACTGATCGATAACGGTTACAGGTCATTCTCTGTATGCTTAACTGTGCCAAAGCCACGCTGTCTGGAGCACAGAGCAGGTAACGGAAACAGCAACCTGTCACCAGAGGTCACAGGTGGAGCCGTGTTAGTGTATATAACAGCTGTGTGGTTCTTGTTGCGCGATGGACCAACCCATGATCAGCTGCAACCACCACCACTGAGGAACATGACACCTAACATCACCACGGATCTCAGTTCTGTCAGATGGATGTCTCTAAGAACCTCCACGATGAGATGAACTGTCTTACCTTTCCTCTTCCTCCTCCCTCCTCCTCCTCCTCCTCCGCTTCTTTCCCTTCTCCTTTTCTCCTCCCTACTCCTCCTCCTCCTCCTCCTCCTCCTCCTCCTCCTCCTACTCCTCCTACTCCTCTTCTTAGCTCTCCTCCACCCGCTCCCCCTCCTCCTCCTGCAATCCCATCAGTCTGCTTGGCTTGTAAAACTCAGGACATTAGCTGAGCATCTGTTCCCCCAGGCCGTACCACCAGCTAATCTGCCTGGCTGCTCTAGCTGTGGAGCCATTACAAGTAATAGCAAAACAATCAGACTTTATGGCCCACTACGAAGTACAATGGAATGGATGCCGCCATGTAATTTAATTCTTAGGGGATCGGCTCCACACATTAAGTTTTTTCGCCTGCGGCACCCCCAACCGCTCAGGCTAGATGGAGATGGAGGAAGTGGTAGGATGATAATGGCAATAACGGGGCTCAGTGGAGCCAGTGATAAACCAGGAATTGAATGGATGACCTAGGGCGGCAGGCCCCGTTCGCCCCCGTCTCATTGATTTACTGCGGAGGAGAGGAGCTGCTTCATTACGGTGAAAACACTTGTGTGGGAAGAATTACCTGATTCATTTGATTAGACCAAAGTGTAGGAAAGCTGTATGCGGAGCCCGGAGAGACGTGAGGCCGTCGAAGAATGATTCATGTCTCCGTATCGAAGGACTGACATTTGCTTTTGCACTCCGTGAGGTTTTGAAACAGCCCAAGTCTTGGCGCACGCCGGTGGTCTTTTTTATGTGTTTTTTTCCTAAAGGCAAGGCAAATGCCAAGGGCACCCCACCTAAAATAGTATTTTAGGAAAATTCCACGGAATGCTGCATGGCGAATACAGTAGTTCGGTCTACTTATCTTTCTGTCTGTCCATCCGTCTATCCTCGTGAGGAGCTCTTGGACCGTCGACACGAGATTGCACCAGTTGGAGTTCATCAGCCCGCATTCATCTAGCTGTGTGGATGCATTCGGTCGCTGCAATTAAGTGCAGTATTCTGCGCCGTGGGTGACTAATGCCTCCCTCCCTGTTGTTTGCACCCCTGAACAGTTGATGATACATTGAGCCAGGTGCAACGGGAATTGAATGCTTTATTATAGCCCAGAGAGAGTTATGTACAGGTTTTCGAGGACACACAGTTGTAAATCAGAGCTGCCGGGGGCTGCTCCTCCACCCTTCAACACCTCCGTCCACCCACTTGTTGGACGTAAAAGTAAACAACCCGTTTTCCCCTACTTGTCACACGACGGAGAACAAACAAAAGTGGGAGGCCTGACAAGCCGACGCGAAAGGAGAGACAAACACGCATCCTGCGCTGGCCTCGGTGGATCTCGCTGCGTTGGATTGCCAGGGACATCCAAGTGTCTTCGAGCAGCCAGGGAGGAGGCCCGCCGTGAGATTGCCCTCCAAAGTGTACTCTTTCTCAATGCCTCGTGTCAGGTGGCGGCAGACTGGAAAACCTCGAGATTTAAAGTCGATTTTCACATTCCGAGACAGATTTATGAGGAGGTGATTATACCGTGCGAGTGGGTTCGCTTAAGTGTTTTTAATGTATCGACGGCCTAGTGCTCCCTTACGGTCAGCGCTCAAGCCGCCAGGCAGCACGGCAACGAGGGATGTTCTCAAGGAGATGCACCTCTGGGCGACGCCGTAGTTAGAAGCTCTGCATTCAGGGGGAGGGAGACCTTAGTGCTGGTTGAAAAGCCAGCGAGGCTTGAATGAGCCGGAGAGTGTTGGTGAAAACGTTTCCACCCGCGTGCTGACACAACGTACCAGCTCATCTCCACTCTCGCTGTTCCTGAAACATGACTCGACTAAAACACACCGAAGAGAAGGCAGCCTTCAACAAGCCTCAGCTTCTTGACTTTAGCTCCACGGCTACAGGGCTAGCAGCGATTCACAAAGGCTTGTTTGGATCAACACAGACTTTTATCAACACAGGGATACTTAAAGATATCCAGACATAGGCTGTGGTTTCATCTGTGCTGGTGTCTGCTAGAGCACACCAGTGAGGAGACTTCAGACAGGCAGAGAGGCCTGTTTTATGGCTCTCATTACGGACATGGTTAGCTCAATCCATCATCCAAGCCAACTAATGATTGCTACCATACATCCCATGTATCCCGACTGGTGGACAGCGACGAGGACGCCATGGAAGTTGAAGAACATTTATCTTACTGCTTCGGACTCAGTGCTCTTTGACAACGGCCACGCAGGCAATTCCTCTCCCCACAATCACATTAGGGGCCTGACTCAGACACTTAGAAGATCTGCAACTCTCTCTCCCCCACCCTCTCCGACGGCGCCGGGACGCCATGCTAGACCAGTGTTCACACTCGACTGGCCACAGCACAGCAGTATTCATTAGCAACAGCAAACATGCCACTGCCTATTTTCCGATGCACTTTTAAACTGTAATTAAGTGTGGCAGCTGGAGTCGAGTATAAACCACCAAAGAGGGAGAGTAGAAACCTCCCCGCTTGACCCAACAACAACAGTATGTACTCAACAACATCCTTTCATGTATTTGTGCCTATCGGGGGACTATTGATGTACAATTATTTTGTATATTTGATTTAGGTATGACAACATAATTACTGATTTAGAATTTAACGGATGTCTGATTACTCCTAGGTATTTTGTTTGACTGTTTCTCTCTCTGTCTCTCTGTCTCTCTCTCTCCCT